>CM034148.1:950264525-950476255 GCA_019776745.2 Taxus chinensis | reverse complement strand
CACTCTTGGTGCAAAATGGCCACCAGCTGGTCCACCATGGAACTCTTCAAACACCCTTTGAATCTGATTTGTGCTAATCCATCTCAACAGCACTCCATTCACATCTTTCTTGAACAAAACTCCATCAACAATGGCATACGAGACAGCCTGCAATTTGAAGTGTCTCCTTTGGGTCTTGTTCATCTCCAGAGGGCATAGGCCTGTGCCTAGGAAGTGTATAATACCTTGGGTCCAGCAAGGAGTGGGGGTAGCATTGTCTTCTTCTTGATTGCCACTTGGCTCATGGCTGTCCTGGATTGTCAAAACAACCTCTTCTTCATTGCATACTTCTTTTTGCTTCCCCAAAACTAGCTACTCACACAATCCTTTCCCTCAGATTACCAGCTTAGTGATCTTGATCTCAATGTCATACTCCATGACACGGGTGATCCAACCTTCCCTTTTCTCATTCAAATCCTTGTTGAGGAGGAAGTCCTTGACCCCAGCATGCGAGACCAGCAACTGGACCTTGTTGTTTGAGACTAAATGCTTGAATTTCTTCAAGCTTCTGATTACTGCAAGTACATGCTTCTCAATAAAAGAGTACCTCACCTCATAGTCATCCAGGCTCCGGCTAAAGAAGGCAATCATCTACTCATCATTATCCTTGTTATGTTGTACCAAAATGGCAGAAATAGTGTCATTACCTCCAAATGCATAGAGGATGAAATCCTTGGAGAAGTCCGGGTTGATGAGAGTTGGTGCTTGGGAGATGGCTTCTTTGATTGCTTCAAAACTCTCCTTGCCTTCTGTTGTCCACTTGAAAGCCATGCTCTTCTTTAACATTTTGGTGATGGGCTTGACAAGGGCTGCAAAATATGGGACAAACCTCCGAACAAAGTTTATCCTTCCCAAGAAACTCTGAAGGGCTTTCTTGTGGCTTGGCAATGGTAGTGCTCTTATGGCTTCAACCCTCTCTGGATCAATTGCTAATCCTTCTTTGGAGACAATATGGCCAAGGAGCTTTCCTTCATGTGCAAGAAAGATGCACTTCTTAGGATTCAAAGACACTCCAAATCTCCTGCACCTTATGAAGACTTGCCTCAAATGAGAGAGGTGGTCTGCTGCATTTTTGGAAAAAAAAATGATATCATCAAGGTAAATCAACACCACATTGTTAATCAAACCTTTGAATGCCATGTCCATTGCCCTTTGGAAGGTAGCACCAGTGTTGGACAACCCAAATGGCATTTTCCTGTATGCAAAAGTTCCCCATTTGGTTGTGAAGGTTGTCTTGAACTGGTCCTCTTCCTTCACCATAATATGATTGTATCCTGAGTAGCCATCAAGTAGTGAAAACCTCTCGGAGCCAGCCACAACTTGCAAGATTTGCTCCATGGAAGGGAGTGGGTAATGGTCCTCGAGAGAGGCTCTATTCAAGACTCTGAATTCAACACACAATCTGATCTCTCCACTCTTCTTTCTGACTGGAACTAAGTTGGCAACCCAAATAGAATGCTTGATTGGGAATATGATCCTTGACTCAATCAGCTTGTCTAATTCTTTCCTCATGAGAGGCTCCATGTGTGGATTGACTGGTCTTTGTTTCTGCCTGATAGGATTAGTATTTGGATCCAATTCGATGGTATGCTGAGCTAAGTTGGGATTGAAACCTTTCAAGTCTTCATAGCTCCAAGCAAACATGTCAAGGAACTCTTGACACAACTGTATGAACTCATACTTTTCTTGTTTAGTTGTCATCCTTCCAATTTGCAATGGTTTGTTCTCTTCTACCAAGATGGATACTGAATCCTCTCTCTTGACCTGAATGTTTACTTTTTCCTTTCTAAACTGATCATTGGGGTTAAAAATGGACTCCAAAGTGATAAGTCCCTTGGGTAGCTTGTTAGTTCTCAGCTGTACCACTTGGTCACCATACTGCTGTTCCAATTTTTCTTGATTCTTGGCTGAGAACTCAGCTTCTTCTTGCAAGAAATGGATTATTTGCTGGTCATTCTCAAACACTTGCCAACTAACATTGTTATCTGGCACTGAAGGCCTCACAATCACATGGATGTTTGGCTATACCTTGTCTTGTTGAATGCTTTCCACAATGTCAAAGGCTGCCCCTACTGCTGCAAGCCTGTCAACAGCTTGATTCTCTTCCCTAGGAATGGATTTGATGCCAAAACCCTCAAAATCTTCCATGAGGTCCCACACCCTGTTCTTGTAGCACCTGAGTAGATCATTCTTGGCAGCATGCTGTCCCTTGACTTGATTTACAATCAATTCACTGTCCCCAAAGACTTGCAAGTTCTTTATTTTCTTCTTTATTTCCCAATGCATCCATTGCACCAAGGCTTCATATTCAGCAGTGTTATTGGAGCATGTAAACTGAAATCTAAAAGCTGAATAGTACTTTACTCCTTGAGGTGAAACAAGCATAGCTCCACAACCTGCACCTTGCCTACTCCTTGATCCATCAAAAAACAGCTGCCATACCTCATTGTCATCCTTGTGGTTTGGCTTGCTGATGCTAGGAATAGGCTGATTTTCTTCGTGTATGCAATAGACCCCTAGCTCAGATTCTTCCACTTCTTGATAAGGATCAAATGCATGTACCTTGTTTGCCCATTCATCAAGAGTTAGATCCGGGATGCTTCCAACCTTAGTGTCAAGCTTCATCAGTGCTTGGGTGATCTTCTTGATCAAATGCTGAGTAATTGGCATTAATTTGACTTGAAGTGTAAGGCTCAATGTGGAAGTTTTGCAATAGGTTCAGACCTAATTGTAGCCTTAGTTTCCATACCTCATTCTAAACAGCATGTGTGACCAATCAGCAGACAAATATCCCCCAATCTTGGCTGTGAAGTCCCTTGACAAGCATAGGGACAAAGAGTGGTGGAAGGTCTATAACCGATACATCTTGTAAAACAACAACATTTGGACATGCATGCAAGGTAAGACTCAAGTTTTTAATCACTCCAACTGTTGCTATTGCAGTCCCATCTAGCTACACTACCCCTTTGGATATTGTTTCATACTGGAGCCCTAGCTGATCAACTATTTGTTTAGGCATTACTGAGCTACTTGCCCCGGAGTCTATCATGCAATTGTGCACTAGCTGATTTCCAATGATCAATGAAACATAGAAAGGAGGGAGCTTCAACATTTTACCTTACTGTCCTCCATGATTTCCCTCAAGCTGGGTAGCATTTGTAAGCACTTTGTCTTGCATCTGAACTTGCTGATTCGAAGTTGGCTAGTCCTTCATGGCAGCTTGCAGCAGATCTCTTTGGCCTCGGGATGGATAGGGATTCCCACATCGATATATTGACGTTTGTCTTCTTCATCTGATCAATCATACTGAATGGAGATGAAGTATCCCTCTGTCTGTCCCTTTGCTTATGCACATTCACTCCTTGCACATGGGCAGCAATAACTAGTATTTGAGTTGGCTCTAGGAGCTGTTCTCGGCTGTCCTTGTGCATTTGACAATTGGATTTTGCTTGCTAACCATTTGTGGAGCCATGGGAGGTTGTGGATTGGTTGGGGATAATGGCTTGTTCTTCACCTAAATTCCTTCGTTTTTGACCTTGTGTTGGCTGCAACACCTTGAGAAACTTGCCTGATTCATGCCACAAAAATCCTCTGCTTGCCAATTTACCAATGTGGTGTCGTTTGGGGTTGATTGCTGTTGGAATGTTTCTTGTTGTTCGCTGTTTCCTTGACTACCCTCACCCTCCACACCGGTAGTTGTCACCATTAATACTTGATTCAAAGCACCATTGAAGCACATGGATTGGTTATGAGGCTCATTACATGGAAAACACCAATCATACTCCTGGGCAATGTTGTTTTGTGTTGGCACCAATGCCTTAGAGGCAGATATGGCATTTGGATTATAGGGCTGAAATGGTCTATTGGCAGGAGGCCTTGTTTGATTCATACTTGCAGCTGGATTAGGTGGCCTTTGTGGTTGGTATGGCTGCCTGTTAGGCTGAGCTTGGGGTTGATATGAAGGTCTAAAACCTTGGGCCTGTTACCTTTTGAGAGTAACCAGCTCATTGCCTAGGTTTTGCAATTGTTTTCATGACTTCTTGAAGCTCATTTGGGGCACTTGGAGATGAAGTGGAAGCTTCATTTGAACTCTGATTTCTAGGAGTGGGAGAAGGAGACAAATTAGGTGCTTGATTGGTGTTTGGACTCTCTAAGCTTGGAAAAAATGGCATGGGAGGTCTAGGGGCAAGTTTTGCCAGCTTGGATTAAACAATTTTCAGCCCTAATGGCAATGCTATAAGCCATAGGGATAGTTATGCCTCCCATGGACTGAATCAACGATAAAAATATCAGAATTTAGAGCTTTGAGATAGTAGAGAAAAGCACCTTCTGCAGTTGGCCTGACTGCCACTGGAATTCTCTCCCAAGTCTTTTGAAATCTGAAGTTGAAATCGGTCAGCTGTTCATTGGGAGCTCTCTTGATGGTTGTCAGCTGCTCCAAAAGAGACAAGTTGTATCCCTTTTCTCCAAATTGCTCATGAAGTGCTATACAAAGCTGATTCTAATTTGTGATTGAACCAGCTCCAAGGCTTCTAAACCATTGCAATGCTTTCCCCTTGAATGAAGATGCCAGTAACTTGACAGCCACTTGCATCTCATTGATTTCATGAATTGCACAAAGGTTAGCAATATCTTTAACATGATCACCTGGAGTAGTCTGATTTTCTCCAGTGAAGTACGGAATATTCTTCAAGGCTGCAATAGGAATTGGATGTTGTGCATTGAGGGAAAGTGGGCTGCTGCCTGTGAAGTTGACATAGGGGTTGTTTTGTGCCATTCTAATTGGTCTTAAAACCCTTGTTGACTGAATGAAAGGCCTACCAGGTGGAGGAGTTGAGAGGGTTCTGTTTGGTGGAGATGGAGACCTTTGAATCCTTCTTCCTCTTTGCCTTCTTCTTGCAGATAATTGCAGGTATTCAAACATCACTTCTTCAATCCAACTCTTGACCTTGTGTTGAATCTTCTCATGAGTTTTTAGGCCTGAACTGCTGAAACCAGTTGATTCTTCCCCTTGGAGTCGCCAGATATGCAAATAATAGCTCTTTTTAAGCAAGAAAATTATAGCAGATGCACATCAACTTTGCTACAATAAAAATGAGACCTCTAGGTCCCACCGGGCATGCCAAAACTGTTAGTGCAAAATCAGAACACCCCTAGATGTTGATCATATTTCTAGTTTGATCATACTAGCATCTAGTGTGATTGCACAACATGGAATCCTTTCTCCAAGTGTGGGACTTGTGAAACTAAGAGAGGAATCTCCAGATTAGAGGCTGGTTCCTCAAACTCTTCTGATTAGATCTAATGCTTGCACAACTACAGAGGTTCAGATCCTAATCCTACTCTAAATTGCAAGGAGACAGGGATAGAAATGCAAAAATTGAAACTAACTAAAGATGGTGATGCACCAAAAGGAGTGGTGAATATTTTTGTCATGAAAATAGACACAAACCAAAGATTGCAACATAAAACATACACAGGCTGATAAGATATAATTTAGGATCTCAAATGAAGCAAATAATACAAACAAAGGATTGAAACCCATTCACAAAGCTTGCATTATTATTTCCAATGTCAAAACCACTGCATTACAACCTCAGAGAGGTAGAAAACCTGTTATAATCCTTGAAGAGGTCTGATTCTTGCAACAATCACTTGCTGGAGGTGAAAGAAGAAGTTTGCTATGCCAAAAGTGTTCCCCTTAAAGAACTGAGCCAAATCTGGATTTTACATTGCATGGGTCGAGCCCAGGAGAGAGAAAACGTACAAAATGTGGGTGCCCATTCCTCATTGACTGCAAATGCATTAAAATGGCATGGGGGACCTTACAAACCCATACCCTATCATTTTTGACCGAATTGGAGGAGAATGCGACCCATCCTGCATTAAATTTGGTCGCTGAAAGGTCATTTCTGCCCATGGACATGTACTAGAGCCGTTTTTTGAATCTTCTCTCTTGAAACTAAACCAAAATTCAAAATTGACCATGAAATCCTGTAGAGAATTTCATAAGCTTTCCAATGATATGAAGAATGTGAAAATCCGAGCTCTGGATCAAAAGATATGAAGGTCTGAAGTTTTAGGGAAAAACGGCCCAAAAAATGGATGTCGGGCAAAAAAAATTTAAATTTTGACCTTTTTTGCATTTTGGAAAAAATTTTGAAAAATTTCTGCGCTCCGCCGGTCGGATGCCACGTGTCAAGTGCTGGTTCGTTGAGAAATTCTCTCTCCTCCACTTTTCCGCGGGCTTTCCCTTGAAATTTCAACCTTTTTAACTCTTTGGAAAATTTTCCATTTTTTCCCCCGTGCCCCGCCACTTGGGACACGTGGCATGCTTTGGTTGGTTGACAGGGATGTGGGGGCATCTTTTACCTTTTATTTTTTCGGCCAAAACTTTTGCCAAATTCTCCAAGTCCTCCCCGAGCTCCACACTCCCCTTCTCCTTAGGACACGCGTCCTCTTTTTATTGGCTCGGGCCAACGCTCCAAACTTCACCTTTGGAAACTCGGCAAAACATTAAGTAAAAATCTCACCCTTTCCTCCGCTGCTCCGATCCACGAAGACACGTGGCACATTCTGATTCGTCGACTGCTCTTTCAACTTTCCACGTCCGCTGCGTACTTCTGGCCCGGATGTCCCGGACTATCTGGGACAAATTTCTCCGATCCGCCCGATTCGGGCTTCTCTGTCCCTCTTTGCGTTGAAGACACGTGGGAAGATTCGATTGGCTCTCGGCTTCTTCAGCTTTTCACGTCCCACGCGTCCCTTTGGCCTAACTGTCCCAGACGAAAGTTTCTTGTTTCGGCTGAATCGGGTGGTTCGCGTCCTTCGCGTCCTCATGGCCCAGATGTCCCTTTGCTGCGCGGACCGCCTGGAGGCTTTTCGGCCGGTTCGCACCCCGACATCCCAACTGTCGTAAGGACCGCCTAGACTAGGTCTTAGCTGATTTTCATGATTTTTTCTGGCCTAAGCTTGGTTTTTTGTAACTTTTTCACCCTTTTTTAGAACTTGCTCTTTTCTTCTTGGACAGGAGAGTTAGAAAAAAGCCGAGGGGACCCCAGAAACATGATTTTTTGCCTTGAATCAATCTATCTTGCTTGGGACCGAAGAATTTAATGCATGTTATCAAAATTACCCTGGGGGGTGAATTTTGGATAACAACTACATTTCATATTTGCATATCATTTTGAAGCAGATTAAAGCACCAATATTATTAATATCTCTATCAATCACAAGGAATTATGTCAAACATTTCAATTGTTACTCACAAGAGTCGATATCTCTAAATAGATAAGCATTTAAAAAATAATTTGTGTTAGTTTCAACCTAGAACCACAACTTTAATTACTTTCTTGGATTTGAACCTCTGACTCTAAGTATGTCTTGAAGGAGATATAACGAGTATGTGCATCAAGTGAATTGCAGAAAAATGACGGTTGCCAATCTTACAAAAGGGAAAGCATATAAAGGTACCCAAACATAGTAGATAACAACATCAAACATAGCAGAAGCCATCCATGTCAAGAGAGGAAACATATCCTTCCTGGAACCCCGTGATATCAACCAAATATAATCCACTACAATTTTTCCTTTTCCACAGTGATAAATAAATGGGTTAACTAATAAGATTCATCTAAAAAATAAGAAAAACAAAAAAGCAAAAAACAAAAAACTTTCCTCAAACTATACTCTAGTATAATTGCAGTTTCAAAAAAAAGTTAAACTTAATGTACCCTATTAAGAATAAAGTCCTAACCAATGAAAATGAGGGAAAAAAAAAATTATTTTAATTTTATTTATTGAATTTTATTATAAAATAATAAGGAAAAGCAATGAAATCACACATAGAATTTTTTTGATTGGTCTATGTCAAAATGATTATTAGTGTTAGTAAAGACTATATGCTTACCTTCGACAAGATAATACTATTATATTAATCCTCTTATTTTAGTCAAAATTGAGTATAGATTTTGGCATATCCATATGTCACTTACAACATATGCATGAATACCTATCCATAGTTCATGCTGGCCTATAAGCATCATGATGGCCATTTTATTGCGTGGAAGGCAACTTTCAATTTTCACTTTTTTTTCTTCTATCCAATCATATTTCATGATATTTATTGTTTTGATTCATGTATATTTTATATTTAATTACTATAAATCACATGGATTTGGTGTGATAAAGACACCAAAAGGGATGCATTAAATAATTTAAACTTTAGGGAGCCAAATATTGAAGAAGGAAGAGGGGAGATGAAGGGTTTTGAGGGAGAATTTTAGGGGGTGGGGAAAATGTTGGCAGGAATCAATGTGAAACTCTTATTTCTTGTGACCGAGAACATCTAAATTCCATGTCATTTTTTCCAATCGTTTGAAGTAGAAATGGGGTGTGGTGTGCAAGTCGTTGAGGTAACATACTTTGGAAATATCTCAGACAACAAGGCATGGTTGATCGATACTACCAATGTGAATAGTTTCTTTTTTCAATTATCTCCCTTGTGATTTGCATGTAGTTACAACACACTTCAATGTTTAGTTTCAATGCCTTCACTTAAAGACCCTTAAGGAAGAGATAGATCAAAATTTTATTCTAACAATTATTTGTCTAAAAAATATTGAGGGAAATAAATTACACACAAAATTAAAAAAATTCACCAAAAATAAACATCCTCAACTTATTTAGGGAAATAACATTCATGACTGTTTAATGGTTTTCTCATTAGGATCCATTTCCATCAAGCTCTTATATCACTATTCAAATAATGAATATTATAGAAAACATGTTATAACAACAAAGTAGGTTGAAGACAACTGGAAGAGATGTTATCTCATATGTCAATGCATGGGGACACCTATAGCTTGCATGATTTATCCATTTAAAGAGTCAACCAATGCAATTCTTGATCACCTAATGCAAAGATAATAGGTGGGCAAGTTGATGGAAGATGAAAATTTGTGTGATCCCATTAGTGGTGCAAGGAACTGGAAGATGCAAGTAAGTTTGAATCACGATACTCAATATGGGATCCATGATGCAATATGTTGTTGAACTTGAAGGATCCTTCAAAGGAAAACAGTTATGTTTGTTGATCCCAAACCAATACAAATTGAGGTTAATGGATCAATTCAATCTCATTGAAAGTACATTTTCTGATTTGAGAACGATGTCAAGCGTAACGTAGGGGAGAGACATGTCATTCACTTTACATGGATGTGAGCAGTAGAATGAGTTATGGAAAATGGGTATCTGAAATTTGGAAACCAAAATAGAATTGCTGACTATGGTTGAGGATCTTTGATAGTGATGATATGGTATCCCAAGAACATGAGATGGTGGATCAAGCTCTAATAGGAACATGCACACATACATTTGAATTTCCCCGATTTAATTTCATCCTTCCCCCTCCCATGATCCAACTCCCAAAGACACGTAGACTTCCACACTCACAACTACCATAATATTACCATCATCACCATCATTATCACCACAACCAACTCTAAATGACAATCCATTTTATGCAAATGTTGACATCGATATATACATAAAGGGGGATGTTGACATTCATAATATGTTATCGAACATGGCAAGGGAATACTCCTCATCCCTCCCCATCTCTATGCACATTCTCTTGACTATAACTATAAATTTTCTCAAGTTTGAATAACATTTAATTAATGCATGATAGTTATTAAGACTTTTTCTAGCACATGTTGAATTGTTTGGATTATATTGTTAAGATACACCATCATCCTAGAAGCACATGGCTTGTTAAATCAAATATATATTTAAATAAGTAAGTATTAATGTCAAAATTAATTGTAAATTTATTTTCCAATTTTCCCTTTTTATCTCCAATTAGGTGTATTTATGCTTATGTAATTATTAAATTTGTTACGAAATATTTAGTATTAAGTAATAAACAAAACTATTTTCTTCTAAGAGTGTATGGGGGTGGCCATAGAGGAAAGAAGGAGATATAACACCATCATACTTTATGTGGTAATTATTGTAACATGTTATAGGTTGAATTTTGGAAAGAGTGTGAAAGGCATATTAATAGACAATTACCACATGTAAGGAGGAGAAAGTCACCGATTTTTCCACTTCCCATTAGTGCATGCTATACCCATAATGGTCAATTGTCATAATAGTTCCATCAAATTCTTGGATGCATTCAACTATACAATTCAAAAATATGACCATTTAAATATTTTTGTATATCTATTACAAAGTATGCTGGAAATTTTCATGGGACCTTCTATCCTAAATGATAATCTCTTTAAAATATTCACATGAGAGCCTCGATAATTACCATTCAATCTGATGGAAGAAAATGACACGTAATTTGGTGGAGTGGCAAGTCCCGCCACCCATGACTTGTATTGTGAAGTACTATCTATGAATAATTTATGGTTGGTGTATCATTTTTGTGTATATATAAGTGAAGATCCATCATTCATTAATTTGTATAAGGATTTGAAGAAAAATATACCAAGATTCAGTATAAACCAACCATTTAGAAGTTTTAATAACGAAGATGTGGAATACGTGAAAGAAACCTAGTATTGTTGTTTCTTCTTTCTTGAAATTTCATTATATTTATACATCCATTCTATTTTACTTATTTTTTATTCTCCATATTTAAATTATTTTAGGAAATTGATTTTACAGGAATTCTTTTGACATTATTTTAGTGGTTTTGGAAATAATTTGGCCCTTTACTCCAAAGGTGATGTTGCAATAGACATCGGTGGATGGCCTTTTAATTCCATAACCAAGCACTATATTTATAACCTATGAATGGTGATGGACTTGGTTTAGAATTATGTGATAACCTATCTAATTGCCTCAAATACACTAATTAAAATGATGGACTTACCTATTCGGGAACATGATTAAGGATAATTATGATCATAAGGTCATGATGTTTTTTTTTACAATCTTCATTTTGTTGATGAAATGGGGGATTTTTAAATTGTGGGTTAGTTTATATTACTCTACAATGAGTGGAAGGTTTTGGAACAAAATATTGGCACTTAGGGTATTTTCACTACTATTTTTGGTAATTACATTTACAAAATTGACCTTCCATTAAGTTATGATTGTTTCGTATACATTGATCTAAACTCCCATTTTGGCCCACATGAGAGGATGGTCATGTGGGTCTGAAAAGGGTCGAATGGAATCTCGTAACAAAAAAAATTGTTTAGTGGAGATAATTTCTCACAAGAAACTTAAAGGACCTAAAATAAATCCAAGGGATGTTGGGAATCATCTCTCTAATATTGTCATTCTAGAAAGCATAATTGTTTGTAAAATGCATGGGACTAACAAAGGAGGAACATAGTTTTGAATTGTCCAACTTGATTCCAAGTCCGAGCTTTTCATAGGATACTGAGGGAATGAAATGACCCATTCCCAAGGTATAAATCCTCATGCTAGTAACCCTAACATCCACATTCTCCCAAACCTCGTAGGCTTTTCAAAGTCTCCTTGATCACTGTCTATAGATAGAAAACCTACATATGTTTTAGGCTTATGTATGTTTATTCCCTTTCCTACCATGTCCTCTAGTTAATCATCATCATCTAACTTATCAACTACATTATGAGATGAAATAACACTAAAAAAACTATAATTATTATTATCATTGGAGTTATGGGTTTCAAATCCCTTGAGTTGGTGCTCTTGCGTAGATTATACCATAATTTAATTATTGTTTTAATTTTTAAATTTGAATACCATATTTACATTATTAAAACACATAACAATGTGATTACAATAATCCTTGAAAAATGTAAATATAATGAAAAGTAGGGCTTTTAAGTTGGTGGATATTAACAAATCTTTAATGTTTAACAAACATTGCCTTAAATAGATGATGTGGTGATGGTAACAAAATGGGAATGTGGTCCATTTGTGACTTGTCAAAATAAATGATAGGATCACCTATGTTACCTCCATTATTATTTTCAACCTACAAATTCTCCTCCTTCAATCCCCTTTCCTCATTACGATGCTTTATCCATCCATTGTTTCATCTTCAATATTTCAACTTTAAGTTCTTCAACACCTCCCTATCGACAGATCCATTACACCACAAAGGCATGATTTTTAGTAATAATAAATAGTTAGAATTATATTTTCCAACATGGTACATTGGAGGGGAACATGTTTTCTTAGCATGAAATCCTTTTTTGACTAATCTTAAGACATATTAAATCATCATTTTATTAATTGAAAAAGCATACCCAAAGAAATGATTTTGGGTGTGGTTGTCAACATCAAAAATAATAAACTATAATGGGTCCATTCACTTTAATATTTTTGGGATGGGAGATGATGTTTGAACTTAGAAATCATAATATTGGCATTATTCTAGAAATTTGATAATGAAGTTGTCCATTAGATATACACGTAGCACCAAATAGGGAAAATAATATACATATTAGGAATATGAGATATGAAAAATTAGAAATCTAAATGTGGGAAACATATTAATTTTGGGAATTTCCTTTTTATGATCAAAGTGATCTATGTAATATCTAGGTATAAAAGAGAATCCTAGTTTTCTTAATTTAATATCTAATGTACTTAGTCTAGGTTGAAGAAATTGTTTTTTTTACTTATTCTAGACATGGAATTTTCAAGAAAAGTACTAACAATATATAAATCAAAATGTTTTTAACTTCAAACATGTTGGATTTAAACACGTCCGTAGAGAGAGCTAACTTCAAGAAAAATGCCAACCGAGAAAAAGACCTAAACTAATTATACTAAATGAGAGTTGGATGCATTTGCTAAAATATTGTCAAACCATTCTAAGGTGGTGAAACAACGTTAATCCTAAAAAAATGCGGTGAAATAACCTCAATTCTCTATGAGGTGGTTATGGATATGGTGGGGGCACATGTGCTGCTATAAAATCAAACTGTGCATCATGATACATTAGCTAGGAATCCACTCCAAACATGAAACCCTTGTCAATTTGTTGATAAACAGATTTTGCTATTGGCACTCAATGGTTTGTAAATTAATGGACAACCTAGATTATTTTTATTAACAACCTATAGTTTTGAATGAATTTTCACCCTCCATTTTAATGGCATGTGTCATTCTTAAGGACCCTCATTCTATTTTATTAATATTTCTTTGAGGTAATAAATAGTATTTATCTCATATTTGATTAACTAATGTAAAAAAAAAATCTTGAGAACTATAATAATTTAGGAAAATAAATTGATGAATTTTATAGTGACAAAAAGCATTTATTATATTAGAGAGAATATTTTTTTGGCTTAAATTCGTATTAGAGTTTTTACATCACAATTTTAACAAGATATTTAGTCTTTCTATTTTAAAGATAGTGGTAACACTTGAAGGTTTTTTATTTGTGGATGGAGTGTATATCAGATCTGAAATCCCTTTTTAAATGAAGCTAGTGATCATCTAACCTTGCCTAGAATAAGTAGCTATTAGACTAGTATGCTTGTAAATGAAATTGATGAAAAAATATGCACTAAATAACTTCAAATAATGAATCCAAAGATTTTTGGTATATATAATTATATACTTGCAAATAATTCATAGATAAATTAAATGTAAAAAATAAAAATCCACTTCAATAGATTATCCCATTGTTACATATTAAATTAATTAAGAAACAAGGTTAATAAAACCATTACAACAAGACTTGGATGCGTTTGTATGACAAGTAAAAAACTAGTAATAGGAACTAAAACTATTAAATTAATTAAATTCAACTAAATATGAATATAAATAGACTCAAGATAAAAATAAACATCCTCTAATTACTTATGTTCAACATACAATAATCCATTATTATTTTAAGTGACACATGCATACTAGGAAAACTAGGTTCCCCAAACTCTCCTAAAGTTAGAATATACAAGGTAAGACTAATATTAGTCATCTATAAATATAAATGACACAACACCTCTTGGGTATGAACTTACAAAGATTTAAACTTAGTTAAGTGTACATATAGTGAAATGCACTCTAACTGAAATTTATAGTCTAACATGGAAATTCTAGAAATATATTTTTAAAAGTATAATTAAACACTTAAGCATAAAATATCCTACAAAATAAAAAACATGAATAGAGACAATTCTAACATTAAATAATAATATTCCCATATTAGCATCATACTCATCATTCCCCCTTCTAATATAAAGATAAGAAATACATACCATCTCCTTAAGTCTTCCATAAAATTGTTGAAACAACATATTGGTGAAAATATTAGAAATATGATCTTCACATATCATATATTGAATGATAAAATATTTATTATTGACCAAGTCTCTAATGAAATGATTTTTTTGTTCAATATGTTTGGTTTTAGCATGGAAAATTAGACTCCTTGAAAATTGTATTGCCTCATTATTATCATAAAAATTTGTATAGGATCAAGTTGGGTCTCTATTAAATCAAGTAAAAGTATTCTCAACCACATACCTTATGTGTAAGAAGATGTAATATTTTCATATTCATTTTCAGTAAATGATAAAGAAACTATATATTCTTTCTTCTTTGATGACCATGAAACCAACCCAATTCCCAATGTGAAGTAATAAGTTGAAGCAAAATCAATTTCATAAATAGAACCTCCCATTCTAAATGTGTGTATCCAATTAGACATAATGACCTTTATTGTATGAAATTAATACCATGATTAATTACCTATTATATATCTAAAAACACCTTTAACTACGCACAAATTCTTCAGTGATGGGTTTCCCGTAAATCTAGAAACTAGTGAAACCTAATAACTTTAAACTTTGGTCTTCTATACCCACTTGGTTCCAATGACATATTTATTAGCCAGAGGATTAATAATATTCCATGTAGCATTCCTATTGATTGAATCCATCTCAATTTTCATATCATCAATCCACTATTTCCTAAATGACTAGATTTTGCATAACTTCTAGGGTTCATTAGCCATTGATGACAATGCAAAGATAATATTTTCATCATAAACATCATCAAATAAATTACCTTATTTGGTTGAATCCTTGTGAAATTTATCTCATAATGTTTATCCTACATTTTATTTTCTATATGTGGATTCAACAAATATTTGTGCTTATTTTGTGTTGATATAGATGGATGACTAGTCTCTTGGGAAGAGCTGGTATTGTTTCCTATTGAACGAGAAACCTATGTCGAAATTTTTAATCCCTAAAAATATTATTCAATAGGCTTCCCTCATTCACTCACAACCCTTTTATAAATCTAATCATGAACAACATATATTTATTTTTCAAAAAAAATTATAATCCCTATAAACATTTGTGGATTTACTAACTTAATATTATAAAACTTATATGTCTTGTTCTCATCACTATATCCTATGGATATGTGAGCCATAATCTTAGGATATAATTTCATTCTATTTATTTAACCATTACCTTGACATGAGGTTAGTTGCATGTTTCCCTTTTCGTCAACTTGGATGGACTTTCCATCTCACATTGATCTCCAAATTACACCTAGCTTTTGAAGAAATCATCTAGCTTATTAAAACCATAATTCTAACTTATCATGCGATTTGAGAAACCTAAGTCAAGAAACCATAAAAATTTTCCATCCCCTATTCCCACATTACATGAGAGAAAATAATTTGAGTCATCTTGACTCTCACGTCTTGAAATTATTTCTTTCACTACTATACAATGTGCAAATAGTGCCACACAAGACATCAAGGTGGTTGATTGGATTTTCACATTCTATCGGGCACCACTGACATGATCAATATGTGGTTGATTTCACATAACCCAAAAAATTAGGATTTACCAAAGAAGTTTTAAGAAAAGAATGAGAATTTGGACATCAGAGAAAATGACATGAGGATTTCAACCTCTCTTATGATATGACATCTCCACTTTGTTTTTTCCCCTCATGAGAGTAACACTCACTACTATCCTTTATCTTTCATTTGTTTTAGTACTAAGGAAGAATATGTATCTCTTAAATGTTTATGAGACAATGAATATGTGTGCACATGTTTTTACTTCTAAAATTTTGAGCAACACTGAAATTTTATGTTTGTAAATTAATTATTCTAGTATCTTCTCTTCTACAATGAGAAAAGTAATTTTTTGATTGGTTTTGTGTCGATATTTGATGTCCCAACATTCTAATGTATCCCACCTATATTTTATTAATAATATTTAAATTTATCAAATTTTATGTGAGCTAGCAATATGTTTCATAATTTATTCTTAATATACCATGTTTTATGTTCTGAAGTATATTTTATTTTCATTATATTATCAAATTTTATTATTGATGAATGCTTATACTGTTAAAACAAATAATAATATAATTTTGGTAATCCCAAAAGGTTATAACACCATTAGAAATTAAGTCTTTTAGGTTGGCATCTATTAAGAAATATTTAATATTCAAGAAGCATTTAATTGACAATCTCCCTTGGCATGATCATTGGACCCCACTCAAATATGCTTAAGTTGTGCATACCTCAAGACACACATAAGGCTTTGTTGGAAATGTAATTCAGGATGAAAATTCTCAAGCCTTTCATCAACATTTTCTTTTCCTAATGACGACTTCCCTAATAAGTTTCTAGTTTTTCTACACCAAATTTTGTTAAATTATGTGAGGAAATATATGAGTCCCAACACTTTTTGTGTTATTGCATAACTAAACAAACCAATAAATCATTAATCCTATCAAAATTATAGGCAGGCAGTATTTCTATAGAAAAACATTGTCATATAATTTGAGGCCCTACATTAGTATGCTAGCTCAAATAAAATTTATAGTCCTATGTCAAAAATAACTGCATACAATTTTAAGCCCCGTATATGAATAAAAATTAGTATCATGAATAGCCATAGTAATAATGAATCAATTTCAAGGTCATTTATTAGAAGGAAGAATAATGGTGTACATGATATGGACCATTTATCTCAACATCAACAAAAATTCACATCCTTTCTTATATATGTAGTTCACCCCTTTGTCATTTTCCTATGTAGGAAAGCAATTGGCTATGGTAGGTGCGGTTGATCATGATAACTTGATTACCTTCGAGGAAATTTGATTTTACTGAATTTTTTTATAAATAGATGAGCTGGAGATTTTAGAATACTTTATTATAAACATCTATATACCATTTAAAAACCTTGTTGTTTCTTTTTGGTCCCTCATTACAACCATGAGATTAACACGAGAAAGAAAGGCAATGTAAATCAAATAATCATGTAAATATTTCATCTAAATCATATTAATCTTCATTTTCACATGATAAATAATCTATTCATGGTGGTTTATGTTCCTAGAGAAAATTATCACATCTAGAAAAAATTTGAACAAAGATGTGAGTTTTATAAAGATATAAGAAAACAATAAGAAAAAATCCAGGTCATGTGTTTAAACCCTAGTGATAACAACACTATTAGTGAAAAATCAACTTAGGCATTGGAATTATTAAATCAGAATGGTTTACTTTCATATCTATCTTTATAGTACATTACCTCAAGGATTTCTACATCACACCCCCTTTCTCCTTCTAGAAGTTCACACAAACAATTTGTGATTTATATGATGGGTAAAAGAGAGGTTTCAAGTTGGGTTATCGAATATATAGGGATCCAATATAGAAGACTAGCCACATTTTGTAGATGCAAAGGTTCTCGGGGGTGCTAGAATCATAATTATATAGGAAAAATCCTAACTTTAGGATATCTATATGCTTCCAAGGCCTACAACTGAGATAAATATAGGTATCTTACTAGAATCTATAAATAATAGTAACCAAAGGGGACGAATAAAGCCAAAGTTTTTAATATAATAAGACAATGTGATAGATCAAATACAACAGACATCTTCTTTAGTATATAGCAATGAATGACCAATACAAAACATGCACATGCAAAATGAAAGACTAAACAGGGTTAGAAATACTTACTTGTATCGTGTGTGTGACTATCGATGCATAACCAGTCCCAAAGACAACAATACTAAGAGAAAATAGATATGAGTGGAGAATGGGAAAGATCATCAAGAATATCTCCATTCCTAACTCAATATGGTGACCAAAATGCAAAAGAGGTAAGCTTCAAGACTCCAAGTCATCAAATAAATGTGAAGTAGTGTGAAATAGTGCAAGAAAAGTAAGTATAGGTGTGTTTAAATGATTGTAGATTAGTTGTATTGGTTAAGCATATATACCTGACATTATTTCCCATGGGAAATGGCATTGGCTAAGGAAAAATAAATTAGACACCATTTCCTATGGGTGATGGCATTGACCTTGGGGGAAACCCTACGATCAAGAGGTGCAAAACATAAGGAAAAAAGATCAGAAGGTAAATGAAAGTTAATGTAGAAGGTAAAAAGTGATTGAAACAAAGGATGATAACATGCAATAAGAAAAATTGAATAGAAATAATAGGATAAGTAGACATAATGCCAATGTAATGTGTGAAAAAAGAGAAGAAATGAGGAAAATATATAGTGACTAAGGCTAAATAGTGACATCTCTCAATGTTTTGGTCTATCCCATATGACCAAGTCTGATCACACCCCAATCTGGACATGCCCCATAAATCACCCACTCAAGATGAAAATTCATCAGTAGCCCCTACTCAAAAGGAATGGTTAGTAAGCATAAAAAATAAGTTGTATACATGATGTACCAAAAAAAAGAGGATATCCTACTTCCCCTCCAACATTTTCCATTCACCTGTAAATTTGACCCTTCTCCCCCCTTCTTCATCTCCATATTTCCTATTTTATTCTTTATCCTTAGGTCCTCCATAGCTATTGGCATATCGATTGTACTACTTGAGTCCAATTTGTAGTTTATTCATTAATGGAGCCTCTATGGGATCAACTTTCTGACAACTACATAGGCAATGCTATAATCAATTGTTGACATGATATAATCAATTTCTACCATTGATTTTATAGTCGGGGACGCCAATGACTGTTTCATCACACATCACATAAACTTGAATTCTATTTCATCTATACCCATTAACTACACAATATGCAGAGACAATGTTTCTTTTTCATTTTAATTAATCTTATATGTCATGCAAATATTTGGTTTGCATGCATTCCCCTTTTCTTCATGTGCATAAAAAAGAGCTACACACTCCACATGATAATATTTTGAGTGATTGTCAGCAAATGAGATATTTACATATCTCAAGAATACATGAAACATATTATTTATTTAACTCCATAATTTTCTAGGCTAATTGTTTTTGGTAAGGAATTTAATCATGTGTATTGTTGTTTTAACTTGTAATGGTAATTTTAAGGAACCAACATGACAAGGATATTAATAGAGTGGGTTATGCTAAAAATAGTTATGGAAATTGAAAACTAGAGGAAGGTGATGGAGGACATGATGGACAACTATGGAATCTCGAGGGATTAATACATGAAAACTTCCCTATCTGCATGTGGTAGCAAACGAGACTCTATGAATACATCCATCTAATCCCATCCTATGATGCACTCACCTCTCCACCCAAGACACAAATGTGCTTAGTGGAAGTTTTTTATTTCAGTACCTACCACCACCATGGTTAACATGTGGTCGATTACATATAACCCACACATATTTTATTCACCTGGGTAGTTTCAAGTAGAGAGACTCCTTTCCTTTGAGTGAGTAGAATGTAGATAGCATGTTGTTGAAGGTGAAGACAATTATAATTTCTATGGTATTGAGTTGTGTGAAGCTGGATGAAGGATAAATTTTCAACCCCAACAATTATTAGGACCACTCTATGCACAAGTTATTAACCAAAATGAACCAAATTTTCTGCTCCATATTAAGGGATAGAAGGAATCAAAATATAAATCTTTTTAAGAAAATATTATGTGTAGTATATGTGGAGCAGTAGGGAGGAGGATGGGGAAGAGAAGTCGTGGGGTATATGAAGAAGCCCTAAATTCATGTCATTGCCATTGTTTGTTTTCTCAAAGTAGCGGCATGGGTTTTAGTGAAGAAACATGTTTTCCTAGAGTAATAGCACTACATAAATCTTAATAATTGGGACATCCTTCATAATATCATTGCTAATGTATATTTATTGTCATTTGATTCAAAAAAATTAGGAGAATGCATGTCATGAAGACTAATAAATTTAACCGAAAATAATACAACCATACATGACCCTTCACGTTATAATACAAAATTTGATTAGTGTGAAAAATGTAGATAGAAAATATATGTAGAGGGACATAAAATTATACACACTAAGGGTTTGTGCTTTCCAAGTCCAATATAAATTTCATCAATATTTCTAGTAGAAATATATATAAATTTTAAGAAATTATAAGATATTGAATTCAACACCAAAGAGGTGGAAATAAAAAGAAATATTAAAATGTCAAAAGAAAAATAGGTATTTTTGATATATGTTATAATGAGGAGTATTTTCTTATTGAAAAATTGTATTGAGAGAGGCCATAATAATAAAATCTATTGAAATATAAATTTGAAAATTATAATTGAAAACTTTTATTAGAAGAAGTGACATTAATAAAATTTTTAAAATATAAATTTAGAAATAATATTATTATCTATTATCCTACAATTCCACATAAATTTTCAAAATATATAACAAACAAATAGAAGACTTCATGTTTTACAAATCCAAATATTATATTTTTATGTTTTAAGTTGAATATTAATAAACTAAGTAGTCAAAGTCACATTTTGGCATTCCAATTAACAAAATTGAAATATGGAAAATGGAATAAGTTGTCGAAATGGAAATGGGAAGAAAACAAGTGGACATAGAATTATTATTTATTATCCTATAAATACACATGATAGGCAATAAATTATTTTGGATTAAGATAAATCAAAATATGTAACAAACAAATAGAAATGACTTTATGTTTTAGAAAACCAAATATTATATTTTTATGTTTTAAGTTGAATATTATACTAAGCAATAAAAGTCACATTTTGGCATCCCGTGTTAACAAAATTGAAATATGGAAAATGGTATAAGTTGTCGAAATGGAAAGAAAATACTTGGACACCTAATTGTCTAATTGTCTCCTTTCATGTTGTATACTTTTATGTTTGGAAATTCCTCAACTCATTTAAAATTACAAATAAATGAATTCAACACGAAAATTAGAGATGACTAGAAGAAAACGACTTGAGTGGCATAAATCTAACTAATTTAACAATTTTAGTGTCATAAATAAGATTTGAGTGAGATTTTGTTCAAATATTTTTCTTCATGAAATTAGATTTTTATTCTTAATGTTGGTTAATTTTGTACAAAATTTTAGGAATCGTTGGCATCATTGTTTTTTGGAAATTTAGTATCCGTTTGTCCCATGTTTGCGATTTTTTTAAGTTTTTCCAAAGAGTTTATTTAGCATTTTTTTGGGAAAAGGGTAAAAGTGGGGGTTTTGAAAGGACTTGCATCCTTGTACAAAAGGCCCTTTAGGAAAGATGAAGCAATGGAGCATAGCAGAGAAGAAGCCAACAATCAGCAAAGGACAAAGGCCACAAAGGCACAAACAAAAAGAACAAGAACTGAAAACAGAGAAAATAGAAAAGTTGCAGTGCCCATGATAGCAACGACAACCAGATTACTGCAACAACCATGGCAGCAGCAACAACTTCATTTACACTAGAGGATCCATATGTGGGTTTGAAGTCTCATTTTATGGGAATTAACTTTCTCTTTTCTATTAATAATTGTCCAATCGTCACTCTTGTTAGGATCCGTAATATCATCTGAGTGAGTTGGAAGCTATAAATCAAAGGATGCAAAATTTACATTGGACTGGACTCCAACATGAATCTATTTTTAGATCAATCAGAAACCGCTTTAGAAGGAAGCATCAAAACCTGATCCACTATACATGTCCCAACCAAAGCCGCCAGAGGGGGGAAATGTGAGTCACAATCGATGGGTGGTTCTTCTTATCATATAAATCCTTATCTTCGCTAACCTCTGCCAAATCTTCCATAGAGGAATCAGGTTCATCCCCAACAACCAATAGGATGAGATAAGAATCCGTCCACCAAGAAAAAATTTCCTTTAACTTTTGTTTTACTTTAAGGAACTCTAAAGGAAGATGCCCTAGGGCAAAACATTTCCTACATCTGAAGGGAATGCCTTCATAGTCAAGAGGTTGTGACCAAATTCTATCAAAAAAATTGAGGTCAATAGAAGCAAGTAGATCAAATGAGGTATCCATATCAACCAAGATCTGAACATAAGTGGTATGAGTGTAGTATTCAGTTTTGGATTTGATGGATAAGATTTTTCCCAAAGCATTGCCTATAGTAGTCAAAATTTCTTCCCCCCAAAACTACAGCGAGGATGAGGTAAATGAACCCAAACAAGCTTGACACTAAAGGCAACATCGAGGGGATTGAAATTCGGAAACCACTGTTTCATCTGTAAGTGATGATTCTGTAGTTCCCAAAGCTTGGAGAGGATAGAATCCCTATCTTTAATAGAGCGAAAAGCCACAATAAAAAAACCCTTTTGCACAGGGGTAAATGTCAATCCTACCCAACAAATGAGGACTCCAGTTCGAAGATATCCACAAGTGGAGGAGCGGCAGTCCAGGCCAGAGGTCATTGAAGCGCTAGATTAAAACCTAGGAGAAGAAAAAGTATTCATCCTCTAACACTGAATCCCCGAAGGAGACCAATGGAGAGGATTTAGCAGCAGCGAGGGGTTTAGAAAATGAAGTGGAAAAGGAAACAATATAAGAGCGCTTCATGAGGGGATCTACATCCACCTTCACATCCGGAACAACCAAAGGACCATCGCTGCCATTAGAGCCAACTACTTAAGCGACCAAAGGGCCGGAGCCACCCACAGAAGAGGGAACGCCCACGCTGGTGGAAGCTGGAGAAATGCAGAGGGATCGTGAAGAGGAGCCGGAAAAAGGTTTCGCGACGAAGGCCATCGCGCATTTCTTTAACATAAATCCTGAAAAATTATGAATTTATTTAGTATTACACAAAAAGGCGGGGTCTATTTTTCTCCACCAATTACATTTTTTTATATTTCATAGTTTTTAATATGAATTTTTTATATTTTTAATATTGATTATTTGATTTTATATAAAAAAATATTAAATATAATAATCTATATTAAAAATTGTTAAATATAAACAAAAATTGATTAGTGGAGAGATTAGACCCCACCATTTCGTGCATGCCTATTACATCCAATAAATATATTTTTACCTTTATATAATCCATAGGAATATAAACTTACCGACAATAATATACCTTGTCATTGATGAGTATTAATGTCAATAAAATAAAATATGGAGAATAGAATGGTTTTAATTAAGTTCACCAGACACAATAGTCTATGAGACCATTCATTACATCAATCATTGCTCCTGCTCAAATATTTCTAAACCTTGTGGTATCCTTTAAAACGTTCTCCTCCTCATTTTAATTAGCAATGTCTCGAACTCTTCGATTGTATTTTCTTCAAATTTGTATCGTGGTTGACAACATAAGGATACAAATTTCAATCAATCCACGCATCCGATATCTTCTCGTCTTTTACGGCAAAAACTTGTTGAAGTTAATGCAACGCAGACAACTCAGATATTTATATTGAAATCGAATGGCTGCTTTCCCAAACACGTAACACTCTTTGTTTTGGATTCCATCGCTCCCGACTCCCTCTTCAATTTTGTTTTTCAAGATTTGAAAATGCTTATTTTCTACATTTTGGAACACTTTAAAATCGATAAGGGGGGATCCGCCAACAAATGATAATCTAGAAGAAAGAAAAGGAGGAGGTTCATGATATGTGGTCAAAAATGAAGGTTTCATTGAATCTTGTATGCATAAAAAGTGGACGACCATAATAACCGTGCCTAGTTTTATTGACGTCTTAGATTACGTTGAGTGAGGATGTTTTTGAATTTTTGTCTAAATTGAACATCATAAAATATTTACATTGGCGGAGAGAGTGCCCATAGTTAAGAGTTCTTATCAATAGTTCCACGGGTGTGTGAGGAGGGAATACTAAAAATTTGACAAATTTAAATGAAAAAGTAGTTGTATGAATTATGTATTATTGTATAATTTGTATCTAATTAGGAATCGCATGTCAAATGTGTGATGGAAATATCGAAGTGGATGCATAGAAGAAGTTAAACTTGGGGGAGGGAAACTTCAGAGGAGCCTGGAGGAAGATTGGTGGCAAATGTCTGAAAAGGGTCAAGTGGAATCATATGATTGAACCACATGAAGTGGAGATACTATCTCACAAGACATTTGGAGGACCTCCAATAGATCCACAAGATGCTGCTAATGAGCTCATAAACAATCCCGCTAAAAAGCATAACTATTTACACACTATACAAACCTAGTAGAGGATGCAACATAGTATCAAAATGTCTAACGTAATTCCAATTTTGAGATTTTCGCAGGCTACCGAGGGACAATGATAATTAGTACATAAGGCCTAAGAAAGTATTAGACCATTGACCATGACATCCACATTCTCTTCGGCCTCAAAACCATCACCCATAGAAAGCATGTTTATACACATCTGATTCTGATGTGATTATGCACTTTCCTATTGTGCCCTCTAACTCATTCACATTGTCCAACCTATCCTCTATATTAAGAGACAACATAGCATCAACAAAACTAATAACCATTGTCATTGGAGCCACAGATGCCCAAGCCCTTGATTTTGTACTCCTAAATGAAGTGTATACCATTTTTTCACTTATGTTTACCAATTTTTTTTGTTCTCCTTCCATTCTTAAGATTTTAAAATGTTTCACAATGTAAATGCAATAATCCTTAAAAGTTGTAAATCCAATAAAAAGTAGGGATTTTCAAGTTGACAACTATTAAAAGATAGATTTAATGTTTAATAAACATTTCATTAAATAAATGATGCTGAGAAAAAGTTACATGTGGTTCATATGTGATTTTTTGGAAGGAAAATAATTAGGATCACTTTTGTTCCCTCCAATAGATTCCCTAATCCAAAATTTCTCATCTCTCAATTCCTGTATTCATCACGACTCTTCCCACATCCAATGTTTCACCTTTAATCTTTCAAATTTAACTTCTTCAACACCTCCCTATCTTTGGATGCGATACGCAACTCGGGCGCAATTGTAGCTATAATCAACAATTAGACTTACATTTTACATCATGGTACATTAGAGCATAACATTTCTACCTAGCATGAAAGTCTTTTCCAAGTAAACTTTGGGCATCATAAACCATCATTTTCTTAATTGAAATGGAATACGCAAAGAAAGTAAATTCTATTTATATTTTCTTCAAAGGCTTTTGGATGTGTAGGTAACATCAATAATATTACACTATAATGGGTCCATTCATTGCAATATTTCGGTGACAAGAGATGATATTTGAACTTGCACAATATGGCATTGGCATTATTTTTAAAAGTTAATAATGAAGTGGGTCATGAGATATCCATACAACATGAAAAAGAAAACAATTTCCACATGATAGAAATATGATATGACAAAGATAAAAAAGCTAAATGTGGGTATTAATGATGGGCATTATAAGTTTTAGTACAGTATTCATTCTTCTCCAATATAGGTAAAATGGATAGAATGGCCTTTCCATGGTTTCTAGACAGTTAGTTATTTCTAACGTAAGTAGAACCGTGACACATTCTTATATATTAAATTTGATAAATTGGTCTAGTTTTATATTTTTGTAACTTTTCAAGGGTGAAAATTTTAGAAACATATTTTAACATATATCTAAAAGGTCTAATTGAAATTTGTTCCATGTCAGAGAAAAAACAATGATTGAATCTTTTCATGACAATGTGCAAACATGATGAAATAAGTATTGAGTAACACGAATTAACTTAATCCAAACTAACATTGAGCTTAAGAAAAATGTTTTATTGTGTCTAGTTTAAGTCATATGGAGGGGTCACTCATTCAATACCGTTAACTTTTCCATCGATTCTAGGGCACCAAAATACTTACATGTCCCATTCTACTGCATGGCTTAAATTATTCCTACCTAGAGATAATATCTTATCTTTTCTCTTCTTTATAATATCTTAGATGGTTGTCAGATATGTAACCTTGGAGGGACACTTCTCTAATTTGCCTCTCCACCGCCTAGTTTTATTGAACCACATTCAATGAACCCCCAAGGTTAGCATCTCCTATTACATCCTCCATTAATTGGAAAAATCCATCCTTGATGTCCAAGCTCACCATAGAGGCCTTCCTCTCCACCAAGGGGTTATTTTTCTCTTGCATCAATATTTTCATGATGAGGCTACTAACGTCCCTTCTCACCCTTTGCTACCTCCTCCACCATAGCATCCCAGGTTTAGAACTAAGAACCCTAACTTTCGTTCTCTCTCTCCTAACCCTCCTATGGCTAAAATGGTGTTGCGAAGCAATGAGAAGGGTAAATAAGACTTGGTTGTTGCTGAAAGTCTCCTTAACATTAGACATTCTGCTCTAGACCCCCAAGACAGTAATGATTTGAGGACTCAACTTAAGCTGCAAGATGAGACTATCAAGGGCATTGAAGACAATGTTGATTATCTCCTTAATTAGGGAAGCAAGGAAGGCTTGGACCCTGCTACATACTCTAAACTTGTGGAAAATTTTGAGGAACTTGTAAAGAAGCAGAAGGCCATGGTAGGTAGATTGCAACAACTTTTCAACAAGTAGATTGATTAGTTCTCTATGGACAAGGCTCTGTTTGACTTTATATAGATTCAAGTGAAACATATTTTTGGAATCAACAGTATCTTTGAGGATATTTGGAAGGAAGGCAAGGCTAAGAAGAAGGATTTAGATTCGTATAGCAAAGACCCTGACTAACAAACTGCTCTTAACTCATACAAGTTCATGGAGGATGCCCAAAAGGTTTTTAAAAAATTTCTTAAATAGCTTCCTATGTCCTTTGTTCACTTTTTGTCTCGGTGTTGTTTTTCTACAGTTGCACAGTTGTTCACTACAACAAACAATCACTTCTTACCACAATTATTCTACAAAATTTTACAATTTGGTATAATTGTAGAATAATTATGGCATCTCTATGATAATCTAGTTATTGATTGTTAATTATTGTGGATTTTCTATAGTAAATTTATATTGTTAATAATTTGTAGAAAACTCACATCTTCAAACCTTCAATATAGAAATTCCACATTTTTTAGAAAATAAAATTAGAACTTATTATAAATATTACCCTCAACAGTTATACTTTCGACATATTTTTATGAAGATTGATATTAAATTATAATAATGTGTTATTGCCACATTAAACAACTGAAAAAAATTAGGTCTATAAAATGACTAATAGATAGTATGTAAATATCACATTACACCAAACATATGTATATTATAACATATAAATTTAAGAATATTGATATAAATTTATAATAATATAAATAAGACAAATTAAATATTATGGAAATTATGTACTAATATTAAACTTTTTAGATGTAAAAATGTAGCATTACCTAGAAATTTTAATCTTTTAAATATATTTTAAGGAAATTAAAATTACGATAGTGTGCACATATCACATTACCAAATGATATAATTATTATAACATATTTTTAAAATACCAATAGAAACATAGTGTTCAAATACCACAATATATAATGGGAAAATGTTTTGGTGTAGAATTTATTGTAAATATTATCTATTAACTTTTCATTTATAACATATTTAATCTAAACTCATTTAAAATTATAATTGTGTGGAAACCCTATATTAGTATTTTATGCATATTTTTAAAATTTTAATTTCATATTAACCTTCTTACATTAAAAAATATTTTTTTGTTTGATAAGAATAATTTGAAAAAGTCATTTTTTAAAGTTGTTTATTGACATAATTTAAGAAGATTATTAGATAAATTTATAATAATGTGAAAATATCACAATAAATATGATGGAAATACCACATTATCTAAAATTTATTATTTTTACACGTATGATTTAAAAATACTAATTTCTCGAGAATCAAAACATTAAAAAACTTTATGTGAACAAGACCAAATTTTTTTATAACTACTTATAATAACCAAATAAAACATTATAAAAAAAACCAACATGAGAGCACAATGTATAAGATGTGATTCAAAGGGGATCAATAAATTCCTCCTCTTACGTAAAAATATCATACATAAGATATCACATAGTTGATGATTCATATTTTTTAGGCACACTCCCACTTTATTTTTAAATATTATTTTAAAACTGTATTGAACTTATTTGTATTTTGTTCACATTTATATGACATTATGCAAGGTTATTTCTAATTCTAAATAGTTTTACGTTATTTATGCAAGAAATCCCAGGAGCCTCTATATGATACAATTTTCTTATAGTAAATATTTGTATATATTATTTAAAATTTAACTCAAATGTCATAATCACCATGTTCAGCATCCCGTGGTTCCAACTTGTAGTGACCACTCCTCTTCAACACTATTTCATTTTGATGTTGTTATTGTTGGATTGATACTTATACATTTGAGTAGTATATTTTGATTAGTAGATGATGGACTATGTGGACATTTACACTATTGATATTATGTGATTTACATTTTTATTATGATACACTAGATGACGATGATAAATAGTTGTGTGTGTGTGTGTGTGTGTGTTGAATTGCAATATTTTGATTTTATGCTACCATGTCATATTTTGGATGCATAACATATGTTGGATATTTTGAGTAGAATTATGAGTTTATGGATGCCAAAAATGAATTAATTATATGATGCTAGATGATATAGTTGATAATGTTGAATGATGATTATTGATTTTATATGTATATTGTCTCGATGTTGTTGATACGGTTGAAAGGCCAATAGATGTATTTTGTTTGTGTTGTCGAACATTTTATCACATACATCGAAAGGGGATAGGGGACCAACCATGGAAGGATGTCAGGTTTTTAGCAACGCAGCCAAAATTTGAGAACTTGTGTAATGTTATGTTGTGTTGTTGTTGCATGCCTAGTTAGGAGGTTTCCCATGGGGGTGACTTCATATGTGTGGCCATAGGGGTAATGTTATCTTGTTTATAATTTTGTGTGTGTTTTTAATTTTTGTTATGTTTTTAATTGTTGGAAATTTTAGTCACTTTATTATCTAGTAATAAGGTTTTTTAATTAAGCTAATCCTACTTATTTGGTTAGCTAAAATTGGGATGTGACAATTGATTAATTAAGTGGGTAGATAGTCCTTGAAATCTTGTGAATGTAAGTGAGATTTATGTTGGTTTGTGTGTGATGTACTCCACCCCAACTTCTAAATTCAGATTTTGACTGGGGAGGCCTTTTTGGAGGCTTATGGGACAAGCTAAGCTTGTCTCATGCCTCTTAAATTCACCCAATAACCCTACTTATGGGTTGGGGAGTTAAATTTTGAATTATTTATCCTTTTTGGAGTGTAAAAGAGTGAAAATAATTGCACTTTCCTACTTACCTCAATTAATTTTGTTCTTAGAAGACATGGTGTGCAAGTTTGAGTTTCTTTTGGGTTGTCATAGTCTTACAAGTTCATTTATTGTCCTGGGCATGGTGTTTTGACTAGAGTGTGGGAATGGGGGAATGATGAAGTTCCATCCTACATGGAGTCACCTCATCATCCTCACATTTCATTTCTATTTATGGATGGAATCTGATGGAATGGGGATTACTTGTTCATCTTATTCCTTTTTCATTTTTGAAATTGGGAGTTTGCTGGAGTTGCTTTTGGGAATTTTCTTGGCTTAGAGGTGTGAAAGACTTGTGGAGTGAATTTTTCTTGGAAGCTTGATGGAGAGGTGGGATCTCCATCCTTACATATTTTTCTTATTTAGGTTTGTAAATGTGAAAATGGTGCTTGTTTAATATAGTATGAGTTTTGTGAATGTTCTTTTGTGTGGTTGGGTAGTATGCCTTAAGTTGGGTGTGGGAGATGGACTTATGGGACCATTAGGGAGGGAAAAGGGTGTTTGTGACACATGTATTTTGTGGCAGTTTGATTGGGAGTTTCACTTATGGGGAGTGAAATGGAAATCCTGGTCATATTGTTGCATACTTGTAAGGGAGAGATAAGGATATTGTGGTAGTTTTATAGAAAGAAAACTACCACCTAGAAATAGCTTCCTAACCTAGCTAAAAATGAGAAATGTGCACCATCATGATGAAGAAATGAGCAAGTCCTACCCTTAACATTAATAACTTTGAAATAATCAAAACATAATGTAAACTAATGAACTCTATTCTCCTTAATTTCCTAATTTAACATTAAAATGAACCTAAGTAGTTCCAATGGCAATAAAATTATATTTTCTTGCTTTGATCCTTCAATGGATGCTTGGGTGTGATGCTTAGCTCTTCAAGAATGGAGGATGGAGGGCTCAAGAATGACAAAGGCTATTAGTATGAAACTATGTGCTTACTTTTGTCTCTTGAGAGATTTAGGTGTCATTGTAGAAGTAGAGGGAGGGTTGTTTATATAGCCCAAAGGATAAAGGATTCAACACATCCTCATGAATGTGGGACTAATGGAGATGTAGAGTTAGTTATGGATAAGGGGGGTTTAGATGGGGTTGAGTTAACTTTAGGAGGATTTATTTTGTCCTCTAGTGGCTCATGTGGATAAAGGGGGTGTATTAATTAATCAAGATGATTAATTAATACATGTGCAAGCTTTTATAAGCTTTTAGATGGATTTTAGTGTGATTTGGACCATTAGGAGGGAATTAAACCAATTAAATAGTGATTTATTGATTTAATGAGAAGGGAGGCTAATTAATTAATAATAATTAATTAGACTAGATAGAAGGTGTTGATTAACGAAGGGTTGTTAATTAGGGTATGTGTTGGAAAGGATAACTTAATTAATTAGCGTAATGTAATCAATTAACGACAATGGAAGAGAAGATGAGCGCCATTGACAATATGTCGTCAATTTGCGGGAAAGGAGATAATTAGTGCAATTTAAGTATTTAAATTGCTCGGGTGTAATTATAGGTGTCTACATTTGCCCCTCTTTGGGGTGGCGTAAGTGATGCCACTTCAAAGATAGTAGACGGGAGAAAATTTTGAAGGGATAGAATAAAAATTAGTAGGAGGGAGAGATGCCCCCTCGAGTGTTGATGGGGTGATGAAGGAAGTTGATCGACGATCGAAAAAGAGGAGAAGTAGATAGAAGAATGGGAAGGGGCAGGATACCCCGGTGAGATGAAAGATTAGGGGTGAAATAAAAGTGATGTAGAAGAAATATGGAGGAGGGGAGAGAAGAGCTTAGCCTCTAGCCACTATTGATTGGAACAATTTGGATGTCATCATATTGCCATAGGAACTACATCATCAGTCCTTATTAAAAATATAAGCATACGACAAAGGTAGAATGACATGAAAAGCCATACTACGAACAATTGTCCATTGCTGAAAATACCAACTCCATGCAACATACAACAATGCAATGCAATACGAGAAGGAAAAAAGCTCATTTAACAGGGAAAACAAGTACGAACACACATATCCAACCCAACAAAGGTCAAGACAGTTGTACAAATGTTTTGTTATCAGTGTTGAAGAGATCCACAAGTTCGTGATTGACGAAAAGGGTTAAAAATGATGCCCCGAGCAAGGATACATGCAAGGGGAAATGACAATGGACATGGGGTCCATGAAAAGTATTTGTGCGCAACAAAACAACACCAGGCAACAAATGTGCCCCAGAGTACAGATGAAGCAAGCAGCTAGCTTTGTGAATGGTTGTGAATCCGGTGATCCGTGAGTCGTATTAATCAGGGAAGATGTGAGAAAAACCAACAGGATATGGAGAAAATACCATGCACAAGACACAAGTTTTAGCCGTAATAAGCAAGTTACCATTTTTGTAGGGTTTTTTACTTTTTAGGATTTTTTTGAAAAATTTTCCCTGTTTTTGAATTTTGTGACATATATATATGTATATATATATATATATTATATATATATATTTTCTATAATTGTGGTGAACAGTGGTGATAGAAGAAAATAGAAGAAGAAAGCGAAGGGCCTAGGGGCAACAAAAAGTGCCCTAGGTGGAAGAAAGGAGAAACAAACGACAAATAATGTCCTTGTTTAGTGGAAAAATTAAGAAAAAATAATTATTTGAAAAATAATTATTTACGAGAGTGTGGAGAAGAATAAAAATTGCCAGGGAGCAATAAAATTGTCTGAGGGAGAAGAAAGGGGTATCAGACAATAAAAAATGCCCCAATACAATGAAAAATAAGAGAAAAATAATTATTTAATAAAAATAATTATTCCACAGTGAACAGAGGAGAAAACGGAGATTGAAACGGGTCTCCTGGCCCTCCTGACGGTGAAAAATGGGTTAATATACCCCACTAGGGGGGGTAAAAACATTGCGACCAATTCATTTTAACTGAGCAGTTTAGAAAATTTACTGTGAGGCTCTGACACTGGGGAGAACCATGGTGATCGCACGAGACCGATTGAGGTGCGCAAATGTAGTATGGGGGTACCAGCGGCACGTGAACGACGGCCCCTTTGTGAGTATCGAAGCCTAGCCTTGTAAATTTGGTCATTAATGCTTGAAATTAGGCCTTTAGCCCTAGGAAATCACATTGGCGTGCCTGCGCACAGGCCCAGGCGCCGGATAGGGGTGCATGTGTCCTTTTTGGGGCGTATTCACCAAAACATATACACGCACGCGCGTTGGCACAGAAAACACACACCTACGTGCACGCACACACATAAGCACATGTGCACGCATGTGCACACGTGTGAAATAGGGCGCACATGCGGGAAACATGGTGCAGGCATGAAAAGGTAGACGCACACACGTAGGAGTGCACACACGCAAGCGCAAGCACCAAATGTGTGGCGCACACGCCAAAAAGGGCGCATAGGCACCGGAAAGGGGGCGTAAACCCCAACAAACACACGCGCACAAACACAGGAACCAAAAACATGGTGCACACGCCCAAAAGGGCACGCAGGTGCCCTTGACAGGTGGAGAAAAGATGGGAAAGTGTTAAAAACATAACACTTAGAAGAATTTTTAGGATTTTTAGGTTAACCCTAAAGGGGGAGATAGTTTTTTTAGAAGAAATGTTAGGAACTGACTAGTGCCGTGTTTTTTTGCAAAGAAAATTACCCGTTTTTCAAAAGTGGGAGCGACATACCTGGATTGTAGAGCTGGAGGGTAGTATGCGCCGACACGACCGACAAGCCATGGCGATACTTCTTGAGGTAGTGGGGCTAGGCCCTGTGTCTCAAATCCTTCTATCATACTGGACCACGATCTACTGACTACACTAGCTGAGTGATGGCATATCGAGAGTCAGTGCTTCAGATTGCCTACAGGAGAGATGACCGTGACCATTGAGGATGTATGGTAGATTCTTCATGTGTTGATGATGGGCACCTTGATCGAGTATAGTTTTGATGCAGGACTGATTAGAGTAGCTTGTAATGCCCTGTTTAGTGTTGACAATATGCCGCATGACAAGATGAATATAGCATTGCATGAGTGCATCTCCGACCCTACATTGCATCGTGGGCCTCTCTACATCATGGCTCTTATCAGTGGGTTCCTACTCACCGATAAGACAGGGACCTCGTTCCCAAGAGGATTACTACCTTTGGTTCATGGCATCTACAGTGGTGAGAGATATTGCTGGGGGTAAATGCATACTGGCCCACCTATACTGGGATTTACACTTGATTACATACCGTGGTAAAAAGATCATGGGTCTAGCCTCATTATTACAGATACGGACATGGGATCATATTGTGATCGGACACCCTGTGGGCCCTTTCCATGTCTGAGATCCTAAGGAACCATTGTATATGGCATGGGTGGTAGCTGGTGTGGATATACGTGGCCATCTTGGTAGCTGGTGTGGATGTACGTGGCTATCTTGGAAGCCTATTCCAATATAGGCGAGATTTTGATGAGTTGGTAGAGATAAACATCATTTGGCCGCCATATAGGCATTTCTAGTGGTCAAAGGATGCCACAGAGTTCAGTGTGTGCCTGGTGGAGCACTTTATCATTAGCAACCGCAGTTACAGCATGGAGTTGTATCGAGTAGACAGGTGCTAGCGGCATCTTGGTAGGGTATAGGGGGTCCCCCAGCTAGATATTCGGTATGCACGCAGGGATGCAGAGAGGCAGACCATGGGGCCTCGTATACTGGTGGCCTGAACTAGGGCAAGTTTCACACAAGTGGTCCCACAGGTATAGGACCCAGTATGATAGGTGAGGGATCCAGGGACTACAGATGACTACGCAGCTTGGTATTCTACAGTGTTACCCCGGCGTCTCACCATTCCAGAGGAGGCTTGGGCAGTAGGCATTCATCCACCAGTAGAGATATAACACGGTGCAGAGTGCAGGGTGAGGGAAGTGGCACTGGGGCCAGACCTAGAGGATCCTTTTGATGGCATCCCACATGATGGGTAGGATGCCTCACAGGCACAGGGACCGAGGCCGCAAGGCCCAATATAGGTAGTAGTGTAGCCACCCAGATGCAGGATCTTTGAGCAGGGAACAGTCATCTAGATCACCTCAGGGACCAGTCCCTGAGGCACACACAACCCTCGCAACCAGTGGCACAGACAGCCATAGTACAACTATAGTTACAGCAGGTTATAGCTGAGAGAGACATGGCTAGAGAAGAGAGAGAGATGAGGTTCAAGGCTGGTGTGTGACTAACATAGCAAAGCGTGATGAGGCCTGAGCTCACATTGTTACCCTAATTTCAGAGTGGGATCAGGCTCGGGCCCAGGATGGCCCAAGAGATGATAGAGTAGCATGGCGGAGCCAGATCCGGGAGACAGCAGCACAAGGGGCTCAGATATTGAGCCTTCTTCATCAGTCCCAGTCATAGGTGCGGATGGTTGTTGCATAGAGAGACCATGTATATGCACGATCACAAGCACTTCTAGCACAGAGGGACCAGGCCTGCACCGAGCTATAGACTATGACTACAGAGAGAGACCGAGAGGATACTACTTCTAGACAGGCTAAGGTAAACTTAGGCCAAGTGATAGGTGAGAGAGATACTTCCCTTCAAGAAAATCTCACCTCTGGAGATGCCGACCTGATACGTGATGCCACTAGGCTTGGTGGTGAGGCCGTATTTTATAGGATTGCTTATTAAAGAGTGGTTCCTCCAGAGTAGGGAGTCAGCACTACCATAGCTGTCAGGGTCGAGTGCATCAGGCTCTCGATCACGGAGATCAGACCATTCTACCAGATCATTGAGACAGCCCCTACCAGAGCAGTCGGTCAAACCAGTGCCATCCCAGCCTCCAGTGTTCCGTCGACCAGATGATAGATCTGGGATCCTCGGTGAGGGCGAGAGCTGTAGGTTGAGATCCACACTTTTTTTTTGCATAGATTCTTTATATGTATGCCTCTTATGAAGGCCTATTTTTGATGTATAGCCTTGTATACATGTATTTTGATGATGCCTCATGATGAAGGCTTGATTCTTTCTAATACATGCCCTTTTTTTATGGCATTGTGTATCGATAATGTATTATATTGAGTACCAATTTGGATAGTGTATATTTGTATAGACATTTGTAGCATCTTTATACACCTCAGCTGAAGGCATTTTTTTTATATAAAGCACTGATTTGCATCCATTTTTGATATAGATGTATATTGACACACATGTATATATATGAGGATTACTTTGTTTTGGCTCAGATACACATGGTTATGGGATGATGTACTTTATTGTTTTTGTGTCCTGATGCATGTGATATGAGTGGGATAATTTTATGATGTGAAATACCCTTTTCAGAAATTACTCTATGTTGATTCCCATTGCATGCTACGTTTTTGGATTCAACACTTATGGATGTGTTGTGACACGAGTGGGCATATTCTATGATGTAAAATACCCTTTTCAAAAATTATTCTATGTTGATTCTCATTGCGTGCTGCATTGTTTTTTGACTCAGCACTTATGGATACGTTATCTGATTTTATACTTTGTATGTATCTTGATTTCGATGTTTGATGTACACATGTGCTGTGGATGTTAGATGATAGATCCTTAGATAATATCAAATGCATTTCTCATGTGTTTTTTGTAGATGTATATGGATGGGATGATATGATGATATTGGTGTGGGGGCGGAAAGATTTTTTATCATGTGCAACCCCTCTTGCCCCCATTGATGATACGATATGTGATGATTAGCTTAGTATACATGCATGATGTAAAACTTAGCATTTTGTTTATATATGATGTATAGATGATGCTAGATGTGATGATAAATGATGGTAATGTGATGTTAATGATAACAAAACAATGCACATGCAAGTAAACACAACCAAATGCTAACAAAGAACATCAGGAATACAATACACCATGGTTCACCATGCTTTATTAACATGCAAGAAACACAATCAAATGCTTAAGAAAGAACATAATGAATTAACACATTTCATCATGATTTCCCAAAATTTACAAGCATGCAAAAACATACTACAATATGCACAAGAAAGAATAAATCTAATCTAAGCAAGAAAAGATGAATCCTAACAAAGTATGCCCAAGCAAAAAACAACCCAAAAAGAAAAAAACACAAAAAATAACTATACAAGCAACAAGCAAAGCAAAGAACAAGACAATGTAAGAAAATGTTTTTTGTAAGATATGCTTTCATGGCACCAATTTTCTATTGTTTAGGTTTTTTGCGAAACAATTTTTCTATTGTTTAGGTGTTTGCGAAACAATTTTCTATTGTTTAGGTTTTTTGTGAAACAATTTTTCTATTGTTTAGGTGTTTGCGAAACAATTTTCTAATTTTTAGGTTTTTGCCAAATTTTTTTTCTATTGTTTAGGGGTGTTTTGAAACAATTTTCTATTGTTTTGTTTTTGTGAAACAATTTTCTGTTGTTTTTGTTTTTTTTTGTGAAACAATTTTCTATTGTTTTTGTGTTTTCTAACAGTTTTCCAAAGCTATGTGCAGGTAACCAAGAAAGCGTGGATGCCCCCCAGTGTTAGATGGGGAATATGCGATGGCAAAAGCCACACGTTTATGAATAAGAAGGTGTAGTTGTTGAATTGCCCCCAATGTAAGATGGGAAATAGCGAAAGACCATACCCCTCATAGACAAATAAAAGAAGGCAAAGCCAGATCAAGGCTTGACAAGGAATCTCGAAGGTAGAACCAGGGCTAGGCCAAAGAAAACTACCCATCCAGATACAGGATGCTTGTGAACAATGAATCTTCCCAAGGTGCCAGAAACTGGTTTTCACCCAAGGACTTGTCCAAAGTGCCACAATTGCGTGGTTTTCACTAGTGGATGACCTGTTTTCTCTTTTTCTTTTTCTGATTTTTTATTTTTTCGATTTTTACCTTCCTTGCACCATGTTTAAGCATAGAACCGCTTAAGATGCATGGCATTCATGGGCTCCCGAAGCTCATCACCATTGGGGTAAGCCATTTTGTATGCCCCTGTGCCATACTTGGCAACTATAACATAGGGTCCCAACCAATGTGGTTCAAAACTTCCCTTTCTTTTCTCACTCTGCTTTGGTGTTAAACTGGTTCTCCTTCATGACTAAATCACCAACCTCAAACTAACGAGGGATGATTCTATTGTTGTAGTTTCTGGAGACTCTGTGTTGATACACATTCAGATGATTAAGAGCGCAAATGTGCATGCTCATCCAGGAGCTCTAACTCAGCCAGTCTTGCCACTCGATAATCTTCATCCTTATCCAGATAGTCCCGAAGAGAAACTCTTAGGGATGGAAGTTTGATCTCTAAAGGGATGATAGATTCTGTCTCGAACACTAGGGAATATGGTGTTGCACCCGTAGGAGTGCAAATGGATGTTCGGTAAGCCGAAAGGGTTGGATGGATTTGTAGGTGCCAGTTACGACCTGTTTTGCTGACCATTTTCTCCATTATCCTTACCAAAATCTTGTTTGTTGCCTCAGCTTGTCCATTACCCTGAGGGTAATATGGTGTGGACCATTTTATCCTGATTTGGAACCGTTGGCAAAGACCTTTCACAGTTTTGTTCTTAAATGACTTCCCATTATCTGTAACAAGGGGCTGTAGGAATACTATATCAACAAATAATGTGATTCATGATAAATTTAGAAATCTGGGCTCCTGTGACATAGGTTAGAGGGACAACCTCCACCCATTTTGTAAAGTACTTTGTAGTTGTGATGATATGTGTATGGCCATCAGATGAGGTAGGAGTAAGTTTTCCTATTAATTCCAGTCCCCACTTGGAGAATGGCCATGGGGTAGTGATAGGTTATAATGGTTACAATAGAGCATGAATGAAATTTCTGTACTTTTGGCAAAGCACACATTTTCTAACATAATTGTGACAATCAGTTTCCATGGTAGGCCAATAGTAACCTACTCTCAACAGTTTCTTATCCAAGACCATTCCGTTTGTATGTGCTCCACACACCCCTTCGTGCACTTCCTTGATTGCTTGGATTGACTCTATCACATCCAGACAACGTAACAGATTCCCATCATAGCCATGACGATAAAGTGTACCTCCTAAAACGGTGTAACGGGCTATCTGGTGAATCAGGATTTTGCTTTTTAGAATGGGAGATATAGAGTGGGAATGTGTTGTCCTTAAGATAGGTAAAAATGGGTTCATACCACGGGGAATTGGTACTAACAACCTCACAAGCCAGGCAAGATTCTGGCATGTCATACACGGGCTGACGTAGATTTTCTACAAAGGAATGGCATATCATTATTCTCTGGCGGAATACGAAGCATAGACCCCACCGTTGCCATGGCATCTGCCGATCTATTCTGTGCTCTTGGGATTTTCTCAAAGGTGATGTGCACACAAAATACTCCTTTAGAGTTTCCACTAACTTTTTGTAAGGTAAGAGCTTGTCATCCTTAACCTTATATTCATCATTCACCTATTTGATGATTAACTGCGAATCACCTACAACCTTGACATGATGAACATTCCACTTGATGGCCAGCTTCATCCCTACAATGAGTGCCTCATATTCTGTAATTTTGTTTGTGCAAGGGAAGCCCAGGTGAAAAACTTGCGGTATAGGATCGCCCGAAGGAGTAATAAGGACCACTCCTGCACTTGAACCATAAAACATAAAGGATCCATCAAAATGTATCTGCCACATGACAGATTCTTCAATGTAGAGAAAGGAGGCATCTGGAAGATCCAAATTCAAAGGTTTTTGTGCTTTGCAAAGGTGCTTTTGCTAACTGGTTTGCAAGTACTTGTCCTTTAACTGATTTTTGATGGAAAAATTCTATGTCAAACCCACTGAGTAGAATGATCCAATTAGCCATTCTACCTATGAGGGTCAGGTTTGGACAATAAATACTTGAGTGAGTCAACCTTGGAAATTAGCTTGGTCTTAGTATTTAATAGGTAATGGCGAAGTTTTTGAAAGGTAAAAACAACGGCCAAGCAAGCTTTTTCAATTTGAGGATAATTGAGCTCATAGGTGATGAGGGCGTGACTCAGATAGTACACCACTTTCTCCTTATGACCAAGGTCGTATTGGGTGGAAGTAGCACACCAATAGCAAATTGTGTAGTGGAAATATAGAGAAAGAGAGGTTCCCCAAGAGTGGGAGGCATGAGGATAGGTGGATTAGCCAAGTACTATTTAAGCAAAGCAAAATCTTGTTGTTGCTCAGGTCCACAGATGAAAGTGATGTCTTTTTTAAGAAAATGGGTGAATGAGTGACATTTATTTGCAAGCTAGGAGATGAAGTGGCGAATCACTTGAATTTTCCCCTGTAAGTTGTGCAATTGCTTGATATTTCTCAGGTGGAGGCATTTTAGTGATAGCAAAACACTTTAGCAAGGTCTACCTCAATACCTCATCTTGACACAATGAAGCCCAATAGTTTTCCCTGATAGCACACCAAAGGACACACTTATTTGGATTCATACTGACTTTGTATTCATGGCAGGTGTTCAAAGATACGCCGCAAAATGACAGGGTGATTCTCTCTTGTTTTAGACTTTCCCAGGATATCATCTACGTAGTCCTCCATGATATCATGAATCATATCATGAAAAATTATTGTCATGGCCCGTTGATAGGTAGCTCCTACATTTTTTAAGGCCAAATGGCATCACCCTGATAGCAGAAACTACCCCAAGGAGTCGTAAAAGTTGTTTTTATGTTGGTCTTCCTCAGCTATCTTAATTTGATTATATCCTGAAAAAGCCATCCATGAGTGATAGAATTTTGTACCCTGTTGTTGAGTCAATAATCATATCAATGTTGGGCAGTGGAAAATCATCTTTAGGTAAAGCTTTATTGATTGTCCCTAAAATCCGTGTAGATTCAGATACCGGTAGGTTTTTTTCTGGACAAGAACAATGTTTGATATCCATTTAGAATAGTCAATTGGCCTGATGAATCCTGCTGCAAGTAATCTTTCCAACTCTTTTTTGACCAACAGGGCCACTCTTGGGTGCATCTTTTGGAGCTTCTGTTTGATAGGCTTGGTGTCTACGTGCACGACTAGGTTGTGCATGACCAAATTCGGATCTAAGCCGGGCATGTCTTTATAAGACCATGCGAACACATCAATAAACTCTTTGAAACATCATAGTGAACGTATTTTTGTTCTCTAGCCAAGAGTGATGCTCCCAAATTTACTATCTTGGGATCTTCTTATGTACCAATATTGACATCAATGGTTTCTTCGACTAGCAATTTTGATAAGATCCTCCATACGCGTAGGAATTAGGAGGCAAGTTGAGATCTTCATCCAAGGATGTCTCCACGAGATTTTTCATCCTTGGCGTGGTCACTTTTGTTTGTCCTTTGATTTTCTTATTTGTTTTTCATCCAGTGCCTCAAAGAGGTTTTTCACTGTGTGACTTGGACTTTCATTTTTTACCGAGGCTTTTACTTTTTGAAACTTTTCCCCTCGCTTTTCTTTAAATTTTTGCTAACCACGAAGTTCAGCCTCCTTGCACTGAAGTAGGCACTGGTATCTAAGTCAATAAAGAAAACCTTTCTTGGTGATCTCCAATGGGAATTGTATCCCTTATGCCCATGAATTTCTATGATAGCCTCGTCATTGCTCGAATAAATATAGTGGCATGTGACGTTGTTGGTCCCATTCAAACAAGGGAAGGGTAGACAAGGGTCAAGGGTTGGTTATCCATGGGGGTTATGGTTTAGGACAATGTTGTTCATGAAAAGGTTCGTCGGAGGGCTAGATCCTCATATTGGCTATAATGGGAATCCATATCGCTTTCTAGATAGTCAAAGCTATCCTAGCGCTTAGAAACAATTAGTGTCTTGATCTCATTGGGGTGGTGCTCCATAAGGGGTGAATCCCTATGTTGTATCTTTTTGTTTTTAAATTTGGAAGAGGTACTGGTTCTCTTTTTCCTTGTTCATTTCTCCCACATCCTAAGCCTTTATAGCCCATGGAGTACATCATTTTACTATATTTTTCATATTCTGGGGTTCGATAACAAGATGGCTGAGTATCCTCAGGGACCCAAGTTGTAGGTGGATCAAGCAATTTCTCTTCAGCTAACAAGCCTCTAGGTAGGAATGACCTGTAGACACCTATAATTACGCCCAAGCAATTTAAATACTTAAATTGCAATAATTATCTCCTTTTCCACAAATAGACGACATATCGTCAAAAACGCTCATATTCCCTCTAATTGTCACCAATTAATTACAATACACTAATTGATTAAGTCACCTACCTAGCTAACAACCTGATTAACGACCTTCCATTAATTATCACTTCCTCTATCTTGATTAATTAATTATTATTAATTAATTAGTCTTCCCCTTCATTTAAACTAGTAAATCGATATTAAATTGATTTAATCCCTTTCTAATAGCCTGAATCGCACTAATATTCTTCTAAATGGCTTCTATAAGCTTACACCTACCTATTAATTAATCACCTTTGATTAATTAAAATACCCCCCAACTCCTATGACTTGCTAAACATGTATTAAACCCTTCTAAAGTAAGGTTACCTTTAATAAAGCAACCTTATCCATTCCTAATCATGTTTTACCTTTATCCCACATTCATGAGAATGTGTTGAATCCTTTATCCTTTTGGCTATATAAAGAGCCCTCCACCTACCTTTTTACTTACACCTAAACTCCTTAGAGAGCAAATCCAAAGCATATAGCAAAGAGAATAAGAGCTTGCACCTTTGTTTTCTTGAGAGTTCATCGTCTTGAAGAGTTAAGCTTCTTTCTTAAAGTGCTTGGGTCATATGGGAGGTGTCAAAAGGGTCTTGTAGCCCAACTTTGATTAGCCCCCCATTCCTAGGTTCTTGGAACATTAAGGACAACTATTTTTGATAGCCATGGAACCTACCTAGGTTCCTTCATTTATATGTTGTTAGAGAATAGAGGATATTTAGGTGCTTAACATAATTAATTTCATAGTTTTGTATCGATAAATGTTAGCATCTAATCCTTGATTAATTCTTATCATGATGGTGTTTATAATGTTGTTTAATTCTTGCTAATTAAGACTATTTAGGTGTTAGTCTTTGTTGACATTAGCATTAGTTTAAAAAAAACACTTGCACACATTTGGCACACCTCGGTGGGACTTACTCCATTTTCCTTTGCACTTAATTTCAAGTTTTTGTAGTTAAGTTTCATTTTTGGTTACTAACCCTCTTTTACACATGTTGATCTAACTTGTTTTTCTTAACTTGTTTTATTGAATTTGTATGTGTTGAGTCTTCCTTGTAGGTATAAAGGAGGTGAAGTGCTGTCAAAAAATGGAATTCATGGGAAAATTTGAAGATTTCTCCATGCTTTCATTTTTAGAGCTTACTTTTTCAACATTCTACATGCTAGTTTTGTCAATTTCTTGAAAAAATTTAAACTCTTGAGCATGTATGTTAGTGTTTGATAGTGCTGATTCTTCTATTTACATATTAATGTGGTGGGTTGCTGTCAAAATTTAATCTTAGTGAGAAAATTTCAATATTTCATCATGTTTTCATTTTTAGAGCTTACTTTTTCATCATTCTACATGCTAGTTTTGTCAATTTCTTGAAAATTTTAAACTCTTGAGTATGTAGGTTAGTGTTTGATAGTGTTGAGTCTTCTATTTACATATTAATGTGTTGGGTTGCTATCAAAATTTAATCCTGGTGAGAAAATTTAAATATTTCATCATGTTTTCATTTTTAGAGCTTACTTTTTCATCATTCTACATGCTAGTTTTGTCAATTTCTTGAAAATTTTAAATTCTTGAGCATGTATGTTAATGTTTGATAGCGTTGAGTCTTCTATTCATATATTGATGTGATGGGTTGTTGTCAAAATTGAATCTTGGTTGGAAAAATTTGCCCATTTTGCAGATTAAGAGATGTTTTTTTTGACATTTTTTGAGTGCATGTCAAGTGCATACCCGTGAGCATAAGAGCATATGCGTAACCCATCTTCCGAAGGCCATAACTTTTGCTCCCGAACTCAAAATGAATCTATTTTTTTTGCGTTGGAAAGGTATTGAAGTTAACTATGCAATGAAAACATAAATTCAAGATTTATACTTACAAAAATTGTAGGTTTTTTCTGTTAGTTTAAAACTGGTCATTTTCTAACATGTCTAATGTTTTGATGAATGTTGTATTTCCATGCTTACTCGATTTATACCAAAGCATGTGTATGCTATTCTCTTGCACATTTTGGTGATCTTGAGAATCAAAAACAACTTTGATCTCTATCTTTTTAACATTGGGATTAAACTTAGAAATTTGATTATTCATTTTGCTTAAGGGAATGAACCTTTTACAAAGCATTTTTCAATGGTCCTTTGATTTGAAGTTTTCCATTTCTATATAGTTGGGATAAAGTTTTTGTATGCTCTTCTCTTGCACCTTAGGGTGATCTTGAGAATCAAAAACAACTTTAGTCTTCATTTTATAACATTTGGTAAATTGGAAACTTCATCTTTCACTTTTGGTTTAGGGGAATGAACATTTATCAAGAATTTTGTATGGTTCATTGATTGAAAAGATTTTCTTTACTTTTTAGTTGGATTATTTGTTGTGTATGCTCTTCTCTTGCATCCTTGGATGATCTTGAGAATCAAAAGCAACTCTTAATCCTCTTTTAAATAATGTGATTTTCTTGGAGAACTACTAACGCTTGAGTGCAGGACCTAAAAATGCTTGTCAAAGAAAGGAGGAATCAAAACAAAATAAAAAACTACTAATACAGTTGTTATACAGGTTGTCCAAAAGGTGTTCAAGAAAACCACACCTAATTAAACAAGATAAAAAGAACAACATATTCAAAACATTGTATTGCAGGTTTCAGAAAAGGGTACGTCCCTCTCCGCTCAACTGGAACATAACCCCTTTGGCATAACGCCTTAAGCTACAACAATGGGGGTGGTTCCATGAACCCCAAAGTAGTCCACGCAAGAGGGAACCTTGTGGATGAAACGGGAAGTGCTCCGCACTACCTACTTGACTAGTGATTCCTTTGTGAGATAGCGTTACAGGTTGTCTGTTGTGGTGACCCCAGTGATAGTACACGTAGACGCACTAGTTGCCTACTATTCTTGAAGGGGGTAAAGTAAAGCCGAGATACTCCCAAACTAGTTAGTGCAAATTTTTGGGTAAATCACGCTCACTCGTGGCAACTTTGTAACACCTAGGGTGAGAGAACCACCTAGGAGAATATACTTTGGCCAGGAGCCCACTTTGACCAATCTAAAATAGTGTTGAGTTGTGAATCATATTTTCATTGAGAAACGTGTGGCGCATTACTTTCACCTAGTTTTTACTTGCCTTAGGGCGAGGTGAAACTCTGCCAAAGTGAAGCTAGCATTTTTTGTCATTCTTTTGATTTGTTTCCTTCACATTCTTTTGACACTTTTTTGATCAGAAGGAGAGTGACTACCTTTGTGTTACCAATCGATTGTCTTTGCCACTTTTTTGTCTGTTTACGCCCATCCATGTTTGCGGCTGGGTAATTTAAACATCTAAAGTGTGCGGAGGCATATTTATATCATTGGTAGCCTTTGTGATCTTGATACCCACGTCAAGATCATCATCATAGTTTAGATTAATTCATCATTTGATCTCCCTTTGACGTGTTACCTTGTGTGCATTGTCTCGACACAATTAAGATACTTATGTCATGTTTTTCATAAAAGTGATCTAAGTATCTACATTGTGGCGTTACACTACGCACATTTTAACACATCCTTAGTATACCTTGACTTGGTTTGGCTTCAAACATTGTCCAAAATCTTTAAGAGTGTCGCTTACTTTGTTTTGCGTCATTTTCGATACCACTTTGACACTAATATCTCACTTCTTCGTAAAGCTTGATTAACATGTCCAATTGGTGTGGTTACGTGGCTTACGTTTGTAATCCTCACCCTTTAACATTTAGGCCTGGTTGGTTGTTAAACTTGTCATGGTATCCTTTGATTGGGATTCACATCTACCCTTTGTTAATATTTACGCCTTGTTCATTTTGAGCTTGACGTAAATATTGCCATTGTGTTGATCATTTTTGCATTAGACTATCACTTTGCACATGCATTTTACATAGGGATTAGTTCCTTGTTGATTGGCTTTGTGTTTCACACTTTTGTGATTGTTCTCTATGATTATTCATTCAGAAAACTTGTTTTCTAGGACAATCCCTTTTGATCTCATCAAGATTGTGTCATCACAATGTTTATTTTCCTTAGCCCCCTTCAGAAAATCACACACACATCTCCGTACATAATGAATTTCTAGTTGGCTTCCATTGTACTGCCCAAATTGACATGGAGCCTTCTTCACTTTGAAGAAGTTTGATCGCACTATCTAGGTCTAGAAATTTATGCTTAAATGACACAAGAGATGAATGATTATCACGTGGTTCCTCACGCTTACGACAATAAGGAATCCAACTTTCGGCGTTCACATCAAAGGATGCCCATCATGACCAAACCTTGATTGGTTCTTTGCATGCTAGAGAACCCATTCGGGTAACTCATTCCCCACCTTCATCTCATAGTTGGTGGTATGATTTGGACACGTCTGATCCAAATTATTATTTGAGTTCCCCCCACTCTTATTCTAATTCTAATCCAAACATTTCCTCTTCTTCTGAGGATTCTAATCCAAATATTTCCTCTAACTCTTATGAGGATTCAAATCCAAACTACTATTTAGATTCATCTAATTTGATTCCTAAGTCATCTAATGTGACTCTTAAGTCATGGTCCTCCCTTTATTTGTAGGATCCTCTTCATCAATAATCTAATGTGACTCTTATGTCGCGGGTCCTCCCTTTCTTCAGTTTTATCAGTCACCCCAATGACGTCTTCTTCCTTTGAAGATACACGCGACTCCAAATCCCTCCAATTAGAAGTATAATACAATTCTTGAATCATGGTCCTCTCTTTCTTTGCAGGACCCTTGTCATCATTCATCTAATGTGATGCTTGAATCACAGTCCTCCCCTTCTTTGCAGGACCTTCTTCATCAATCACCCCCATGGAATCTTCCTTCTGTGAAGATTCGTGTGACTCAAAGTCCTTTGAGAACAAACATCTGAATCGACCCATGCATCGCAATCTACAGACTTTGGACTTAATCCTACTATTTTACATATGACATACCATTGTATAGGTAGGTCCACACCACCTTCTTCTACTCCTGAGACATCTAGCTACACATATTCTTCGTCCCCCACATCATCTTCTTCTATCAATAATCATCAAACATCTTCTAAGACTTCCACACCAAGTGAACCTATTTATTCCAATAAACCCCTAGGGATCGATCAACAACTCATACCGATTGATCTCTTTCAGAATGAAGAAACAATTAGGGCATTTATAGGGGCATATGAAGATATTCCTTTAGTAGATTACAAAAAAGGATTCTCTTTAGACTTTGATGCGTCTGCATATTGTGAGGAAAAGGTTGATTCCTTTGATCAAGAAATAGAGGAAGAGCCTCAGATCATGCAACTTGATCCTCCTCTTATTCTTCCATCTTCACATTCTTCATTATGTGATGAAACTCCTTGGTCTTGCATAGATCCATGGCCTATCTTCTCATCACCCAATAACTCTTCATCTATCATAATTCCTCAATCACAATCTCTTGTGGGGTCAGTGCCAAGTAGCCCTTCATCTTCATCTAGGTGTGGGTCACCTTCTAGTAGCCCTCCCTCTTCTATTTGTGGGACATTTTCAAGTAGCCCACTATCTTTGATTATTGGGGCACATCCAACTAGCCCCTTATCTTCTATGTATGGATCACCCCTGGGTAGTCCATCATCTTCTATTCTTGGGGCACATCCTGGTAGTCCATCATCTTACATCTATGGGTCATGTCCTAGTAGCCCTTCTTCTTCTATTCTTGGGCCACATCCTAGTAGCCCTTCATCTTCTATTTATGGGTCATGTCCTAGTAGCCCTTCTTCTTCTATTCTTGGGCCACATCCTAGTAGCCTTTCACCTTCTATCCATGGCTCACCTCCTGGTAGCCCATCCTCTTCAATTCTTAGACCGTATCCTTTTCATCTATCACATATTTCTTCTATCAATGGTTGTGGCAAGCCCACTACCATTTCTATCGTTCCTATCATCAATCATAAATGTTCACATTCTTTTCCTTCTCGAGGTCAGAAAATTCAAGCGTCAGCTTATAAGAAACCCAAACAGGTTCATTATCAAGCTCAGGTCAAAAATTCCAAGAGCTCAAAATCCCCCAACAACTGGAACAATCTCAAAGTTGTAAATCAAGCACGATTCAAGAATGCACATCAACATAACCATCAAGTATGGCACAAAGTGCATAAACCTCTGGATAGGGAACTCAAGCTCCCGCATACAAAATCCATGTTTCAGGATAAATCACAGTCCTTTGTTGAGTGTGAACTCACCACGATCATCGAGATTGGGGAAAACATGACTCTTGATAAACAAACACGCTTAGTCTCCCTTATCAAGGAAGTCGCAAACATCGTTGTTGGATCCTATCACACAAGAGTGACTTTGTTAGTAACAACGGTTCAAAAAAAAAAAATATCAAAAATCTAAAAATAAAAAACAATGCAAAAATACAAAAATACATGAAAAAACAACAAAAATCAAAGGTACAAAGATCAAACATTGCAATCAGGTGTTACATACACATGGATATTTCTTTCTTCCCTTCCTTGCTATTCTTCTGCAAGTCTTCCTACCATTTTCATCCCTTTGGTGATATTTTGGTTAGCTTATTCACATGCATTTTGTGACATTTATCTCTATGGTATCTGTTTGTCCCCTGGTCTTTTATCACCTTGGTAAATTAAAGAACGACTGACCTCATGGAGATCCTATCACATTCAAACATCTAATAAACTTGTTGCGAAGAAATTTTGGACATATTTGTTGACACTAGCCAATGTCGTCATCACAATCACTTCCACCTCCTTCCATCAAGCCATCCGTGGTTCTTAACCCCTTGTTAAACAAGAGAGCTGAAATAAGTTTTCAGAAAGCAAAAGAATCAAAATCAATCAAAACTCAAAAGCTAAAAGCTACAAAGCAAAAGAAAATTAATATATAACTCTCTCTTGGGGTATTTCCAATAATCTCTATCGGGGCTATGGATGCCTGACTGGCAGTAGAGAAATGTTGTGATTAGAATCAAATACATCTCCGTCGGGGCTATGGATGCTTGGCTGGCAGTGGAGCAATGTACGGCTATCCTTTCACCCTCCATTCACAAAATCACTTATCAAAATAAATCATTCCTACACATTGGCTAGGGTCTCTTCACTTGTTGTCTATTAAATCTTCACTTCAAGAGGTAATAAAATCCACATGCACACACTAGATCTCTATGAGTAAACATGATTAGTATGTTACCAAGTGTCTTTTTTGGACCTTGTTCAGACTCTTACTCTAGTCCATATCTCTTCTCACGATTTATGCCTTTGGCTAATCACTTCTTCATCACGAGGCTTCTAAGCTACATTCATATCATTCACATCATTCTTCTACTTCGTTCAGAACATCCATGTGTATAAGATTACTTGTTTTCCATGTTTGTGGAAACCTTTGTCCCCTTCCACAAAAATAATCTTCTCCTTCCTTTCTATCATGTGCTTTTAGGCCAACTTATGCTGGGGGCATCCTTGCTTCTTCCCAGCACTTCATGGTTTATGTTCATCATCATGTTGAACCTATCCATAATGGCCTTGGGTCCCGCTTCTACCTGTGAAGAGTTTACCTTTGAATAATCCCACCTAATTGTTGGGGAATTTTTACATCTTCACCTTTCTGGTACGCACGTGGCCTTATGCCCTTGTACATCCCATCTATCACTGGGGGCATCCATGCTTCCTTATATTCCTGTACATAGTTTCATAAAACTTTTAAAATCAACCAAAACATTCAAATATGTTAAAAAAAATCATCAAAAACATTCAAATATGTTTCAGAAAACTTCTAAAAATTGAAAATCATCCTACAAAATGTCACTCTTTGGTTCTCACTTGTTCATGTGTGTGACTTGTGGATCATCTTGATCTACCTCCATCAACAAAAGCTAGGCTAATTCCTTCGTCCATACTTTGGGGCACAACGAGTTTCCTGGTACTGTTTCGTAGTGCACATTACTTTTCCATCGGACCCAAGTGTCCTCCGTTATTCCCCTCGCATGTATCCTTGCTTGGGGCACCATCATCAACCCTTGTCATTATTTCGCATAGGTCGTAACTGAAGCTCGATAATAAAAACATTATATTATGTTTCTCTGTTAGTTTAGCTTGTTTACTTTCTCATATTGCATTGCATTTTGTATGTTGCATGGAGTTAGGCATCTTTCACTTTCTCATATTGCATTGCATTTTGTATGTTACATGGAGTTAGTATTTTTAGCAATGGACAATTGTTCGTACTATGGCTTTTCATGTCATTCTACCTTTGTCGTATGCTTATATTTTTCATAAGGACTGATGATGTAGTTCCTATGGAAATATGATGACATCAAATTTGTTCCAAATAAATAAGCGGCTAGAGGCTAAGCTCTTCTCTCCCCTCTTCCTCATTTCTTCTACTTCACTTCCCTTTTCACCCCTAATTTTCTCTCTCACCGGGGCATCCTACCTCCTCCCATCCTTCTATCTATATCTCACCTTTTTCGATCATCGATCAACTTCTTTCATCACCCCATCGACACTCGAGGGGGCATTTCTCCCTCCTACTAATTTTTCTCCTATCCCTTCAAAAAATTTTTCTTCCATCTACTATCTTTGAAGTGACGTCACTTACGCCACCCCAAAGAGGGGAAAATGTAGACACCTATAATTACGCCCAAGAAATTTAAATACTTAAATTGCACTAATTATCTCCTTTTCTCAAAAATAGACGACATATCGTCAAAAAGCACTCATATTCCCTCTTGTTATCATTAATTAATTACAATACGCTAATTGATTAAGTCACCTACCCAGCTAACAACCTAATTAACGACCTTCCGTTAATTATCACTTCCTCTATCTTGATTAATTAATTATTATTAATTAATTAGTCTTCCCCTTCATTTAAACTAGTAAATCGATATTAAATTGATTTAATCCCTTTCTAATAGCCTGAATCACACTAATATTCTTCTAAATGGATTTTATAAGCTTACACCTACCTATTAATTAATCACCTTTGATTAATTAAAATACCCCCCAACTCCCATGACTTGCTAAACATGTTTTAAACCCTTCTAAAGTAAGGTTACCTTTAATAAATAAACCTTATCCATTCCTAATCATGTTTTACCTTTATCCCACATTCATGAGAATGTCTTGAATCCTTTATCCTTTTGGCTATATAAAGAGCCCTCCACCTACCTTTTTACTTACATCTAAACTCCTTAGAGAGCAAATGCAAAGCATATAGTAAAGAGACTAAGAGCTTACACCTTTTTTTCTTGAGATTTCATCATCTTGAAGAGTTAAGCCTCTTTCTTAAAGTGCTTGGGTCATATGGGAGGTGTCAAAAGGGTCTTGTAGCCCAACTTTGATTAGCCCCCCATTCCTAGGTTCTTCGAACATTAAGGATAACTATTTTTTATAGCCATGGAACCTACCTAGGTTCCTTCATTTATATGTTGCTAGAGAAGAGAGGATATTTAGGTGCTTAACATAGTTAATTTCATAGTTTTGTATTGATAAATGTTAGCATCTAATCCTTGATTAATTCTTATTATGATGGTGTTAATAATGTTGTTTAATTCTTGCCAATTAAGACTATTTAGGTGTTAGTCTTTGTTTACATTAGCATTAGTTTAAAAACAACACTTGCACACATGACCCAATAGTGTTTTCCTCTCTAGGTCTTCTGAAGCGGTAGTTGGGTCAACCTCTATTCTTGGGTGACAATGAGAGATCTGAAACCAAGAGTTATTGTTATATATTATACTCCCCACAACCATATTCAAGGATTTTCATCTCCCATGAATCAAATGGAGATGTTGAGGTAGATGCCCCATGAGTGCAAGAACTAAGAGAATCTAAATCCACCTGGGATTCCATGGCCTCAGACTAGAGGGGGACAGCTATATCTGCGGAGGGACATGCATAGGTACCCTTTCGTGTAAAGCTATTGAGATCTCTGCAATGAGCAAAGGGCTCTGAATCTCCTTGTATTATAACTGTATGTCCCTCATGCTTCAACTTAATGCATTGATGAAACGTTGATGGCATGGCCTACATGGCATGAATCCATGGTCAACCTAGAAGCATGTTATATGGAAGTTCCAAGTCTAGGACATGAAACTTTGTCTCATGGTAAGTGGGACCCACCTCCATGGGCAGCGTGATGGTACCTGTTGATTCCCTTTTTGCGTTGTCGTATGCGGTGATAGTGATAATATGGGACTCCAGATCTTCCTCTGTGTGTCCTAACTGTTTGATCAACTTGAGCATGTAAATGTTCAACCCCGATCCATTATCCACAAGCACCCATTTGATCTTCCTGCGGGTGACAACTACCTCAATGTATAAGGGAAGATTATGTGTTGGATTCTCAGTAGGGATCTCCCTATGGTTGAAAGAAAGATGTTCACTTGGTGTGATGTTTGCTATCGTGGCTTGAAGGTGTGCAAGATCGACTTCTAAAGGCACTCCCAACCCCTGAAGAGTTTGGTACATAATGTCTTTATGCACATTGGATATCTTGAGAAGATCTAAGATCAAAATCTTAGCAGACATCTTTTCAAGTTGTTTTAAAAGGTTATATTTACCAGTTTGTGGGGTCGATAGAGAAGGTTCCGGAATCACGAGGCGGACATGCCTTGTTACCACAACGCAGTCCTTTCCCTTGATCCGAATGGTATTAACATGGTCAGTAGGAGAGTGAATACATCCAATAAGAGAATCATAATGATTGTTGTCTCTTTTGGTGTACAAGTAATTCGCAGCTTTATAAGTTTGGGATGACTCTCCCGATCCGGCTTTGACTTTTCTGACTTATCATGCGTGGTGAATGGTTCTTTATATATCCCCATTTTCTCGAATGGTTCTTTATATATCCCCCTTCTTCGATAACCTCCTCAAAAGTGTGAACACAATGCATTTGGAGGTGGAAGGCTATATCCGGGTTGAGATTGGGAACAAAAATACTAACCAGTTGCTTTTCAGGGAAAGTGTAAGGGAAGCGACTAGCTATCCCTCTCCACCATTAGAGGAAGCTAGCAAAGGTCTCATTCAGTCATTTCTTGGCACTACATAAGTTTGCCATGGTGACATCACTATCTATGTTATACGAGAAGTGATGCATGAATCTTTCTGGCAATTCTGGCCAGGTGAAAATTGATCCTCGTGGTAAGCATGTAAACCATTCCAAGGCTTGACCTCCGAGACCCTTGGGAAAAAGTCTGATGAGGTAATTATCACTATAAGACACCTCTTGACATGCCATGTAAAAATCTTTAACATGATCCCGTGGGTCTCCTTTCCCTTTATATTTGTCAAACTTTGGCATATCAAATTTCTTTGGAAAGGGTTGAAGGGTCATTGTTTCGTCAAAAGGATAGGGGCATAATTCGTCATATTGGTATTTCCTAATGCTCCCTATATTTCTCTCTTGTATGCTCGCGAGCGTTACTTTCATAGACTACACTTCTTGTGCAATAAATTGTTCTCTAGTGGGAGAAGCGGGGATGTATACACGATGATACCCTGTGTCTTCTTCTCCTTGGTTTTCTCGATGGAGTTCATTGATCATAACCTTAGGCCTAAAATTTTGAACGCTCTTGTTTGCATCTTTCTGTACATGGGAAGTAAGCAAAGCTAGTTGTCGGCTTAGGTTATTGATTTGTTGTTGGATTGTGGCTTGGTTTGTGGCTCCTTCTTCTAAAGGTTCCTCCTCGTTTTGTGGAGGTTCTTCACCTGTCTCATGTTCTATCTTGTTTCTTCATGGAAATTTGATAAAGGGTATTATTTTCCCCACCACTTTATCATTTTCTGCGTAAGAGGTAGAAGCTTGTCCGTGTGTTAAAATATCTTCCATATAGATAAGGGGATGTTCTTCCTTAGTAGCGTTATTCGCAGGTAGTATTGCTTCATTCTCAGTGGGCAATTTAGCCCCTAGTTCTATGACCCGTGCCAACACTCTATCTTTGTTTCTAAGAATAAATTTGTCTAGTAGAGTGGGGTCAAAATCGAAGTCTACATGTGGAGATTCTAATTCATTTCCACTATGATCGACGATCTCTTCTGTTTCCTTTTCTGCAGAAAACAATGGTCCTAGGTCATGTCCAATGAAGGGGTTTGACCCTTGTCTATTAGAGGTTTCCCAAGCTTGCACTTATTGTTCCTCGTATGTCTATTTTTTTAATCCTAGACGTGTTTTAGGAGCCATGTTTTCATGATGGTTTCACTAGGGTGAGTTGTAAATGCGTTCAAAGTTTAGTGACCACCCCTAAGTGAGATGCAAAATGTATTTGCTAAGAGTATGAATAAATCAACAATGTGAGAATACCAATGTGATAGAGTGATAAATCACCAGTGACACAAGTGTTTGGTATCTAAACTTGTTTAAATGAAGTACCTCCTAGACTATGTTTCAAAGATTAGTTTCACGTCGTAAGATGATTAACAAGATGTCTTCACTTATGCCAAGTTCAAGGGAATGAACAAAACGTAATTAAATACAAGAATTCAATGTGATCTCCCAATCAAGATATATGATGAGCAAGCTCAAACTCGATTAAGACCTATATCTCAAAAAACATCAATTATAATTCGTGAATGACACAACAATATCACCAAGATATGTTAACCCACTTTGCGTGAAAGTAAGGTATTGATATCAAGGTGTTATTGATATAACACGCACAATTGTAACACCTAGTACTCTTTGAAATCAAGGTAATAATAGAACTGAACTAAAAATCTCAAAGTATAGCTAGGAATAGTTTAAAATGTGTGCAACATAACCTTACAATATAGATATTTATGTCGAGTTTACAAGAAACAAGACGTAAATATCGAACTTGTAGTGATACAATACAAACAAGCTAACTCTTCTAAGGAAGTCCGCAGTGATGAACCACACCTAACTACAATGACGATCTTGACATGGGTATCAAGATCACAATGGCTACCAATGACGCGAATACGCCTCTGCACACTTTAGATGTTTAACTAACCCAGCCACAAACATGGGTGGGCGTAAACGGACATAAAAGTGACATAAATAGTTGATTGGTAGCACAAAGGTAGTCACCCTTCTTTTGATCAACAAAGTGTCAAGAGAATGTGAAGGAAGTGAATAAAAAAAAGGATGAAAAATGTTGGCTTCACTTCGGCAGAGTTTCACCTCGCCCTAAGGCAAGTAAAAACAGGTGAAAGTAACACGTCACACGTTTCTCAATGAAAATATGGTTCACAACTCAACACTGTTTTAGAATGGTCAAAGTGGGCTTCTTGCCAAAGTATATCTTCCGAGGTGGTTCTCTCATCCTAGGTGCTACAAAGATTATCCACGAGCAGGATGATTTACCCAAAAAGTCGCAATGACTAGTTTTGGAGTGTCTCGACTTTGCCCCCTTCAAGCACAGTGGGCAATAAATGCATCCAAGTGTGTACTCAAAAGGGTCACGTAGGGAAAACTTGTAACTCTATCTCACAAAGGATTTACTAGTCAGATAGGTAGTGTGGAGCACTTCCCGTTTCATCTACAAGGTTCCCTCTTGTGTGGACTACTTTGGGGTTCCTGGAACCACCCCCATTGTTGTAGCTTAAGGTGTTATGCCAAAGGGGTTATGTTCTAGTTGAGTGGAAAGGGACGTACCCTTTTCTAAAACCTACAATACAATGTTTTGAATATGTTGTTCGTTTTATATTTTTTAATTAGATATGGTTTACTCGAACAACGTTTGGCAACCTGTATAACAACTGTATTAGTAGTTTTCTGACTTTTGTTTCGATTCCTCCGTTCTTTGACAAGTGATGGCATTTTGGTCCTGTATGACGATTTTTAGTAGTTTTCCATCAAAAGAGAAGACATCATTTTTGATTCTCCAAATCGTCCAAGGACGTAAGAGAAGAGCATACGTGATGTCTTCAAAAATCCAAAAAGATACCAAATGGAAAAACACTTTATTTTAATTGTGCCAAATTAACCAATTCCAACTCAAATATTTCTAACAACCTCAAAGCATTAAAAGGACTTAAGAATCATTTATGATTCCCAAGATCACCCCAAGGGATGTGTTGGAAGAGCATACGTGATCCTTTTTCCTATAAGTAAACAATGCAAAATATTACCTAATCAAATACAAACATGTAAAAAAACCCTGCAAAGACAAATATATGATTAGATAAACTTGCAAGAATGTTAGCACATTAACACCTTAAATTCAAAAAATGTAAAAGGACACCTGTGCCCCTTTTTCAGTGCCTGTGCATGGGTTAGGGCGTATGCACCACTTAATGTTGTTTTCGGCGCATAGTGCACCTACACCACCCGAGAGATGTGTGCGCCATGAAAAAAGTATATGCGCCACTAATACAATGCCTACGCCATTCTATGGAATTTTTGGATTTACCAAGTGCTTGCGCCACTAGAGAGGTATGTGCGCCACAAAAATAGCATATGCGCTACTCTCAAAAAATAGATAGAAAGACAGACAGAACCAACTACGTTACCAGAAAAATGTGCCTATGCCACTAAAACAACATGTGCGCTCTGGTTAGGGCATGTGCGCCAATCTGATAGGTTTTAGAATGTAGTGAAGGTACAGTATGAAATGACGTCTACGTCCAGGTTAGTGTACCTACGTGTTGGTTAGGGTGTGTACTCCATGGTTAGCACGCAAATACCAGGGGTCGACAAAAAGAGTTACAGGTTTCAACAGTGTGCTTGCACCACTAGAGAGACATGTGCGCCACAAAAATCATGTCTGCACCCCTAAAATCATGCCTGCGCCAGACCTGCAACCAAAATACGACAGCAAACACAAGAAAACTCACAATATCTCAAATTTTGACAAGTTAGCTTAAGAATGAAAATAACCCATTAAAATTATGGCTATGAACATGAAGTTACACATATCAAATGGGCAAAAACTACAAGAAAATAGACATTAATTACTACATGTGCATATCAAAATTTAGCCAAAACAATGAAACTTAAACTAAAATGCCATGGGACTAAGGGTCCCACCGGGCGTGTCAAATGTGTGCAAGTGTTTCTATAATTTTAGCTAATTTTAGAGCAAGAAAACTACCACCTAGAAATAGCTTCCTAACCTAGCTAAAAATGAGAAATGTGCACCATCATGATGAAGAAATGAGCAAGTCCTACCCTTAACATTAATAAATTTGAAATAATCAAAACATAAACTAATGAACTCTATTCTCCTTAATTGCCTAATTTAACATTAAAATGAATCTAAGTAGTTCAAATGGCAATCAAATCGTATTTGCTTGCTTTGATCCTTCAATGGATGCTTGGGTGTGAGGCTTAGCTCTTCAAAAATGGAGGATAGAGAGCTCAAGAATGACAAAAGGCTATTAGTATGAAACTATGTGCTTACTTTTGTCTCTTGAGAGATTTAGGTGTTAGTGTAGAAGTAGAGGGAGGTTTGTTTATATAGCCTAAAGGATAAAGGATTCAACACATCCTCATGAATGTGGGACTAATGGAGATGTGGAGTTAGTTATGGATAAGGGGGGTTTAGATAGGGTTGAGTTAACTTTAAGAGGATTTAGCTTTTCCTCTAGTGGCTCATGTGGATAAAGGGGGTGTATTAATTAATCAAGACGCTTAATTAATACATGTGCAAGCTTTTATAAGCTTTTAGATGGATATTAGTGTGATTTGGGCCATTAGGAAGGAATTAAACCAATTAAATAGTGATTTATTGATTTAATGAGAAGGGAGGCTAATTAATTAATAATAATTAAATAGATTAGATAGAAGGTGTCGATTAATGAAGGATCGTTAATTATGGTATGTATTGGACATGTGACTTAATTAATTAGTGTAATGTAATCAATTAACGACAATGTAAGAGAAGATGAAAGCCATTGACAATATGTCGTCAATTTGCGGGAAATAAAATAATTAGTGGAATTTAAGTATTTAAATTGCTCAGGCGTAATTATAGGTGTCTACATATACATTACACACACATATGCATATGTATATATATATTAACACCTGTGTGTGTGTGTGCCCGTGCGCGCGCGCGCGTGTGCGGATGTGTGTGTGTATAATTATGGGAATATATACATATGTATATATATACCCAACAATGAGTGCATACACCATTTGTAAACCCAATTTGTTAAAAAGGGTAAATGCCCATTTTCCCAAATAGGGTAAATACAAAAGAGAGAAAATAGATCTACAACAATGAATAGTTTTTTTTCTTAAACAAGAAATTAAAGTCAAACCTTAGGAGGGTAAAATGAAAATAATATAACAAAAAAATGAAATGGGAGCATTCACCCTAAGCTCCATCTTCTTCCATGGCTTCCTTCTCTTTCTCCTTCCTTAAACCTGCATAACAAAAAAGAGGAAATAAGTCAAATGAGAAAATAAAAGCTTTCCATAGAGATAATAAGGGTTATTTTTGAATCCTAGATCTAAGGGCTCGGATTCAATCCATCTGAGGCCATAATTCTTCCCTACAAAATTTAAGTGAGGGTTAGGTGAAATCATCATTCAAATGCATGGACCAAGTTTGAATGGGGCCACTTAAGTGGTGTAGAAGTGAACTTTAATTTGTTATCCATAGTGTTTAATTAATAGCTCTTAAAAAAAATTCACGACCTTTGTAAATTAATTAAGTCAAATTTACCCTTAGTATTTAGGCTATGCTTATTATTGGAATTTAATTTAAATTGTGTTTGATCAGTGGGAGGGTGAATTAGACTTAGCCCTAAAAGAATAAATTAGTAAATGACTTTTGAACCGCATTGCTAAATTAAATAAGGATTATAGAAATGGAGTTTTAAATATAAGTTGAATTGAATAGTATAATTCATTTGTTAGTTAAACGATAGTTGGTCAACTGAGAAATAAGATAAATGTTGCAACCGGACTTATAAAAAAAAATTATTTCGTAATTTTTCTAATTAAACCTTTGTTTTGTCTTGGGTTTTGTGCAGGTTTTTTGTGGGCGTTACACAACTAAACCTTAATGAATAAAATGCTACTAATTTTTTTTGCATGGATGTCAATAAAGTCCTAGTTCATATTTGATAAGGAACTATGTATACATGAATGCATTTAAGTTGTAAAACAATTATACATATTAACAATTTTTTAAAAACTTAAAAGATATTTTAAAATATCCACAACCATAATAATAATTCTAGTAAAATATATTAATAGTAATTATAAATTAAAATACCTCTAGAGCAATTGCATGGTAACTACTAAATACTCTTAGTTATTTTAATATAGGCATTGCTTCGAATTTTTAAATAACTTAAGCTCAAAATATATCTTTCAATATTGTCATTGAGCACCATTATTTATAATACAATTTTGCATGAAATGCAATTTTTACAGAAAAAATATTACCTTGGTAGCTTGCACCCAATTTATATGTGGATGCAATAAGCTACGTGGCATATGAGAAATGCCAATGTTGAATAGGTCTTTCTATATTTGCATGTTGGGAAAAAGTTGAGATATTCGTGACCCGTGCATTGGTGGAATCAGTAATTTAGAGATCAATGTAAAACAAATATTATCTGCATATCAAAGCTCAATCGAATGGTGAGAAACTAAAGACCCAACATATTTTATGTTGTAAAGGCCTTGGACTGCGCTCAACAGTTGAAAAATGTACCTCTCCACCCAATTTAATATTCTGAGACTGTATATGAAAAACATTTCAATATGTTTGAGAATTTTTTAAAATTATTTAACCTCCTGCAAAGACCGTGACATATATAAATAGCTTGATCTAAATACCTCCAATTTTATTTATGTTCTCAATTCTTTCTTTGTCCATTACGACTAGTTTGATCATAACATATTTTCAATCGGTCATGCTTTTAATTTTTGAATGATTCTAATTTAATTTTAATACATTTAAAGTCTAAAATGTATTGTGAAAAATATTGTTATCTCCATTCCTATATAAAAATATAAAAATGCAGCAATTTAATCTAAATAATATATTAAAATATATTTCTCTTTCTTCGTAAATAAAGGAATTGCACAACTGACAATTCAATGAATTATAAATTTTAAACAACCAAAAATTAACAAATCATATATAAATTAAAAACCAATCACAATTCAACAACATAAATTAAAATTGTCTCCGCCAAACAACAACTTGAATTTGTAATTAGTATTTATAATTTAAATGAATTTTATTTCGTATAAATTAATGATGGTTTTATTATATGCACGTAAGCGTCAAAATATTTATTTATAAATTATTATTTTTATTTTAGAGTTATATAAACTTTATTTTCTTAAAACTAAATTTATATTTTTAATAGTTGTTTTAAATACATATTTTAAAAAGATAATAGTTTTTAGTCTTTGGGTGAGAAATTTATAATTTTATTTTTACTTTTTCATTTTAAGTAATAAATATTTTTATTTGAATTTTTAACAATATTTATGAAAAAGAAACATATTTTTTTACAAATATTTAAAATATTACTAAAATATTTTTTTATAATATATTATTCAATATATAATAACGAACAATAATTTTTTTCTAGAAAAATATTCGCATTTAATAAAAGGAATATATATTTAAGTGTATTTTGAATATAGACAATCCACATAATGAATTATCTAAGTGAATCTGAAATCTGAAATTGGTTGTTAATTATAATATTTCTACATTAGAAAATAAGATAATTTTACAATTAATTATTGTGGCAATCAAATTGTAGCTTCCACCTACAAGTTTTATGTGGTAATGACAATCCTAGAAAAAAATTGTTGAAATTACCACAATATAGAATTGATGAGATTTACAAAAATGTAAATTTTGGAATTTCTACAAATATGAAATATATACAAAAACTAATTTTTTTTGCAAAGATTGTGGAATACTAACAAAATAAGAAGTTGTAGAAATGTTAAAGATCTACAATTAAAAAATGGAGATTAGCTATAAATTTTATAAATTGTGGATTATCCATGGTATAATGAAATGTAGAAAACCTTCAATAATATATCAAAATGTGGATTAGCTATAATTTCAATGCCACAAATTTTATTTTTGGAATGCCACATAACCACAAAAATTTTGTTGAAAAATTGTGGCAAAAGGTCTAGTCTGATGCTGCTCTACTACTACTTCATTCACCTGCAATTACTGATTCTTCATCCTCGATTATTGAATGCTCTTCCAAACTTGTGGATGTTGTGGTTCACACAGAAATGCACTACAAGATAATCGACCTTATATCCACAATTTTTTCACAAAATATATGTGGATCCTAATGACTAAATTGTGGATCCAATTTTGTGGAAACATTAAATTGTAGAAATTACCACAATACTAAAATTGTGGCAATAACCACAATTAGAATATTGTGAAAATAAACACAAATCAAATATTGTAGAATTTCTACAACAAAAATAAGTATAACATTTCTACAATATTAAAAAAAAATTATAAATTGTGAATTATATATATATATATATATAAATTGGTACAAAGTTTGAAGATAACTTATTTGTAAATTATATCATTATTATTTAATAAGTTATCATAATATTATTTACAACTTAAAATTAAGATAGTATTTATACATTCCATGCAATATAGTTATAAACGTATGGAATTAATTGTGTGTAACTTTTCTAAAGCTCTACAACTAAACATAAAATTACGTTAAAATGTTATCATTTTTAAAATACTTTTTAATATTATTTTTATTTTTATATTATTATTATTCAATATTATAATTAATAGACAAATTAATTCCGTAGATTATAAATAAATTTATTAATTAACTCATTTTAAATATAATATTTAAAAATGGTGTTTGGGATGAAATCCATTTTATAAATTCTACTTTAAATTATCTACATTATCACCGGATGCAAGCCCACTTTACAACATCAACTTGGATCATTATGTAAGTAAACGGTGCACCTTCCTATTAGATCTCATACTTATGTTTGTCTACCCTAAACTACAGAAACAGTTAGTCTATCATCTAACCTTAAGAATTTTTATTGCTTATTAATCTTTAGATTAGAAAACTATAAACGGAAATTATAATATTAACTCTAAACTTTTTCTTAGTGACAGTGGTCGAGATTTAATTAATATAAAATATAACGTGAATTCATACAAATAATTCTCTTAGAACTAGAACCCTAGAATTTCAATAACCAATTAAACGAATTAAAATGAAGTATTGTAAAATTATTTAAATTTAAAAATCCAAATAACGTTGGTGATAATTTTTGACATTGTTGATCTCTATTGAATCTCGGCATAATAATTTAACTCGAGACTTATGAATCCAAAATTGTGATACCATCTAGAGTTTAGATCAAAAATATCTAAATCATCTGGTTTCAAATTCCAATATTTAAGATATGCACATGGTTTCGAACTCCAAGAAACTATACCTGTACATATAATAAAAAATAATTAAAGTGAGGAATATAAATGAATTTAATTTTGATACAATTGATAAAAATAACTAAAAATGAGAAATACAAATGAGTTTTGTTTTGATACGATTGATAAAAATTCTACATTTATTATAATATTTCAAACTTTCACACATTTAAATAACAGTAAATCGGTGAAGAAACTCTCAAAGAGATCTTGAATCCAATATCCAAATATTTCATTATTACTTGTAAAAAATTAAAAAATTCAATCATATGCAAAGAAAATAATAATAATACTCTTCCAACTTAAACATGAAAAGCTTCATTGTAAGACACCATCACCACATTCATTTGTCAACTGCGAAATAATACTTGTTGGCTGTAATACTGGCATTCATGCCTTTTCTGATTCCAACTCTGTCTTCACTATTATTTCACTAGCATATTACGAAGCTTTTGAAAGCTCAATCCTATTTTCTAAGGAAAATGCAACATAGCTTCTACCTTGTGATCATTTAAATTAATATCTATGGCATGAAGGCAAAATCTTAGGCTCAATTGTAGGCATGATTTACAGTAGTCAATGATATTATGTGATCTCCTTTCTATTTCAGGATTGTTACGATAAAGAGTCCGCTGATAAATTTTGTGAGATCGTTAAGATTATTATCCTTACCCAAATAAATAAGAATGTTTGTCTAACATGGAAAGCTCCACTAGTGATAGGTTATTTTTAAAAATAATTGTAAAACATTTTAGTATTAAATTATAGTTATTAATGTTATTACATTTTATTTTATTTATGTTTTTTTGGATTGTGGTGTTAATTGTTAAAGTAGTTTAGTAAATATTATACCTAGTATGAATTTATTTACATGAATTTGAAGAGTGTTTTTAGTGTTGATCTTCTACATTCAATTATTTATAAATTTAATTGAAAATGATACATATTTCAGAAATATATTATCTCTAATTATGTATGTTTTTTAATATGAAGTAAAATGGTTTTTTAATTAACGATAATTTTTAGGTATTAAAGTTTTGATATTTTCACATTTCATGAGATGGTAACATGTATTCTGGATTAAAACTGTATATAAATTTTTAATTGATATGTTTCGTATAAACACCTATGATGCATCATTAGGAATTAACATGTGTTTTTAGATCCACAAACCATGAATTTACAGGTTCAATGCATCATACGTATATTTAAGATCCTAGTATGTTGATCCAAAAACAATTGGTCATTCTTGACGATGAATCATGGGTGTTGATTCAAAATACATCGATTAAGAATTATTACATAGTGTAAATCTAGAATCCATATTTCCAACTTCTAGGTACACTCTATATACAAATATTACGCTTGGTTGGTGTAAACTAACTATCCTCGTTCCCGTAAATTGACCACACTTTGTCAATAAACCACCACTATCTCTCTATCATCATTAATTACTTATGTTTCACTAATTAATTACTCCTCCTATCACTCAAGATGCCGATTAACGACCTTTTGTTAATTAATGTCCACTTCTACCTAGGTCATTTAATTATTCTTAATTAATTACTACCACTAATTTAAATCAATAAATCATCATTTATTGAACCATTCCTCTCTTAAAATATTCCAAATCATATTAACTTTCTACTAAAGCCTCTATAGGCATACCCCTTTCTATTAATTAATCACCTTTGATTAATTAAACCCCCCCTTTTCAACTCCCACAAAGTGCACATACTTTATTAAACATACATGGCCTTTGTATTTCTTCTTTGGGATTTATCCCACATTCATCAATTTGCTAGACTTGACAGTTCAGGGAAGCTATATAATAAACCATCCCCCTTACCTTTCTTCATACACCTTATTTTCCCTAGGATAAACTATAGGCATTTTGATCTTGAACCATTCTCCATTGAAGGAAATAGCTTCTCCATCTTGCATCCATTCTCTCAAATTGAAGATCATGGGAAGATCTAAAAATGGTTTTGTAGCCATGTTTTGGTGAGATTCCATCTTAAATTCTTGAGGAAATCACTCCCCTTTTGATTGTGATGACTCTCAAATCACTCTCACCAACACTCATACACTCATCCAATGATGTCCTAGGAGCATGGATTCTTCTTAGACTTTGATCTCACAAATGATGACAATCCACACACTTCTAATTGTAACCGAATTCCCTAAACCTACATACACACACTCACTCCACTCACACACACATATACACACTCTAACCTTCTCAACATAAGGCAAGGGATACCCCATTCAACCCTAAAGATAACAAGGCACCGAGGTTTGATATAAAACTCCTTGTGAATCTTGTAGTGGGCTTGTAGCCCTGAAAAACAACCAAATGCAAGAAAGCCAACATTCCAACCTCAATTAAGATGAATACCATGTATTTTTGGGGATCCATTTGTGAGATAAAAAACATATTTCAAGAAGAAAAAGGGTTACCTTGGGCCACAAGGCACTTTTCTTCAATTTAGGACTATCCCAGTTTTGAATTTAGGTCTCTAGGCTTGTTTTTGGAGGCAAAAATGTGAAAACACACCAAACCTCCCACTTATTCATCAAAACCACCTTCAACAAGTTTTTATGACCAATTTGAACTTTCTTAAAATGATAACTTAGAAGGAAAACTTGGAAAATCTGAAATTTCACATTTTTTCTTTAGCTCTACATGCCAAAACGCAGGTCTGAAAATGATTTCATGGTTGGATATGTTCCTGACCTCCTCAAGCTATTAAATTTTTTCCATAGGGTCATTTTGGTATGAAAATGGTGTCATCCAAATTTCAGCTTCTAAATCCACTCGTGCGAGGAGATACACGTGGCCCTAATTCACCATTCTAAGCACAAAACTACTCGTTACACACATGTGAAGACATTTTAGAGGCTAAGAAAAATTGAGGAGTATTGTTTTTGTTCCCTTAACATATTCCAATCATCACAGCCAGATTTAATTCCTCCTCTCGAGCTTTGCACGTTTATGGCTCTCAGCCAGACACAGAAAAAAAAAAGGTAAAAAACAACAGTTTTAGTCTTTTAATTTCACAAAAACATACTCCCAGTCACACACAAAAACTTTTCATCTCCTCTATAATTATTTTTGAACAATCTTTCCTCCATCTACCTATGAATTCTCCTCTATTACATAAGGAAGGAGAAAGATAAGGAAACCATTGAAGAAGATGGAGTTTAGGGTGGATGCTCCCATTTTGTTTTTTTGTTATACTATTTTCATTTTACCTTCCTAGGGTTTGATTGTAACTTATTGTTTGAGAAAAAAAAAACTATGTATAAAATGGTGTTTGGGATGAATTCCATTTTATAAATTCTACCTTAAATTATCTACATTATCACTGGATGCAAGCCCACTTTACAACATCAACTTGGATCATTATGTAAGTGAACGGTCCACCTTCCTATTAGATCTCATACTTATGTTTGTCTACCCTAAACTACAGAAACAGTTAGTCTATCATCTAACCTTAAGAATTTTTATTGCTGATTAATCTTTAGATTAGAAAACTATAAACATAAATTATAATATTAACTCTAAACTTTTTCTTAGTGACAGTGGTCGAGATTTAATTAATATAAAATATAACTTGAATTCATACAAATAATTCTCTTAGAACTAGAACCCTAGAATTTCAATAACCCAATTAAATGAATTAAAATGAAGTATTGTAAAATTATTTAAATTTAAAAATCCAAATAAAGTTGGTGATAATTTTTGACATTGTTGATCTCTATTGAATCTCGGCCTAATAGTTTAACTCGATACTTATGAATCCAAAATTGTGATACCACCTAGAGTTTATAGTTTAAAATCTAAATCATCTGGTTTCAAATTCCAATATTTAAGATATGCACATGTTTCTTTGAACTCCAAGAAACTATACTATACATATAATAAAAAAAATTAAAATGAGGAATATAAATGAGTTTAATTTTGATACGATTGATAAAAATAATTAAAAATGAGAAATACAAATGAGTTTTGTTTTGATACGATTGATAAAAATTCTACATTTATTATAATATTTCAAACTTTCACACATTTGAATAACAGTAAATCGGTGAAGAAACTCTCAAAGAGATCTTGAATCCAATATCCAAATATTTCATTATTACTTGCAAAAAATTAAAAAATTCAATCATATGCAAAGAAAATAATAATAATACTCTTCCAACTTAAACATGAAAAGCTTCATTGTAAGACACCATCACCACATTCATTTGTCAACTGCGAAATAATACTTGTTGGCTGTAATACTGGCATTCATGCCTTTTCTGATTCCAACTTTGTCTTCACTATTATTTCACTAGCATATTACGAAGCTTTTGAAATCTCAATCCTATTTTCTAAGGAAAATGCAACACAACTTCTACCCTGTGATCATTTAAATTAATATCTATGGCATGAAGGTAAAATTTTGGGCTCAATTGTAGGCATGATTTATAGTAGTCAATGATATTATGTGATCTCCTTTCTATTTTAGGATTGTAATGGTAAAGAGTCCGTTGATAAATTTTCTGAGATTATTATCCTTACCCAAATAAATAAGAATGTTTTCTAACGTGGAAAGCTCCACTAGTGATAGGTTATTTTTTAAAATAATTGTAAAAAAATTTAGTATTAAATTATAGTTATTACTGTTATTACTTTTTATTTTATTTATGTTATTTGGATTGTAGTGTTAATTATCATAGTTTAGTAAATATTATACATAGTATGAATTTATTTACATGAATTTGAAGAGTGTTTTTAGTGTTGATATTCCATATTCAATTATTTTTAAATTTAATTGAAAATGATACAAATTTCAGAAATATGTTATATCTTATTGTGTATGTTTTTTTAATATGTTGTGAACCTTGGTCTGTTAATTAACGATAATTTGCATGTACTAATAGTGTTTCACCACTTTCACTTTTCATGAGATGGTATCACCATCTTCTAGATTAAAACTATATCATAAGTTTTGCACTTAATACCCCTGTCTCGAGTGCACAGTTATGAATCAGAATTAGGAATCTAAACCTCTGTAGTTTTGGATCCACAAACCATGAGATCTAAAGGTTCAATGCAGGATATGTCTATTTAGGAACCTAGCCTCTAATCTGGATTATTCCTCTGGGTCAATAGTTTTTTGAAAGTCCCGTACACCCTTGGACAAGAAGGTTTCCATGTTGTGCAAAATTTACACTGGATGCAAGCAGTGATCAAATGATTAGAAATCAAGATCAGCGTCCAGGGGTGCTGTAATTTTGCACTAACAAAATATGCATAGAATAGATCAAGCCTCAACATAGAGTATCCCTCCTAATGAACAATTGATGCACAACAAATAAACTGTATTGGTGAGATACCCATGAAAGTCGTAGAGAGAAAATACAATCAACTAGGTCGAGAACCAATGATTCTTGCCATGTAAGATTCTTCTTTTTGTAGCAGCGTGATCCAACCCTCCGAGACCTCCTCAATAGGAAGAACCACTTTGCAAAACAATTATTTAGACTTGGTAGATAGATGCATGTGATTGTCCAGAATGATTTTACATTGGGGCGATTTATTATGATCCCATGGCTAGCCCAAATATGTGAGAGAATTGATTTTCTTGTTTTAGATGGGTATGGTGATTGTGATTGTTATAGGTGACAATTGTCAACAACTAGAATTTCCTGACTCAAAAGTACACCAGAGACCGATTAGGCTAAATTACAGCATTTGAAAAAGTGTAATTGTTGATCATGAGTATGAGGATCTAAAATCATCGTACTTAGGACAAAACCATCATCCAATTTTGTAATTCACATGAGGTTGTTTCATGTCGAAGGTGTAAATGCAATTATGAATTAGTTGGAAACAGGTGGCCATATATCTAGAATACATGTGTCCTACTATTTAGGTAAACTCTAGATATAAATATTCAATGGTTGGATGGATGTAGACTAACAATCCTTTGACTCGTAAATGGCCAACAAGTCGTCAATAAACCACCAATAGGTCTCTAGTCATCGTGTAATAAATTGTTTTTTGTTAATTAAGTAGCACTCCTATCGCTCAAGATGACGATGAGATAACCTGCCATCAATTAACGTCCACTTCTACCTAGGTAAATGCTAATTAGTATTAATTAATTAGGACCACTACATTTAACCCTTATTTTAATCATCAGTAATTGATACCATTGCTCTGATTAAAATAAATCCGAAATGTAAACAAAAACCTTCTTCATAATGCCTCTATAGGCATGCCTCTTTTTACTACTTAGATCACCTGTGATGTAATTAAACCCTTCACCTTTTTTATTTTTCCACACATGTGCACACACTTGTGTGCCACATGCACTCATGGTACATGTAATGTCCAATCAAAATGGGATTCTATCAAACATTCATTAAATAACATAAAATTGAAAGTTTTGGGAAGCTATGAAATGTGTACCATCCCCCTGTATGCTTTCTTGGTGATAACTTATGTAAGGGGTGAAAATCTCAAAATATAAGAAAAACTATAGGCAATTTGAATCTTATATAGGAAGCCATTCTCCATTGAAGGAATTAGTCTTGTTCCATGTTGAAGTCCATTCTTTAACAATTGAAGTATGCTATGTGAAGATTTACAAATGTGTGCATTATGAGCCATGTTATGGTGAGATCACCATGTGTGTAATCTTGAGGAATGCTACACAGTCACCTTGTGTGAATTTGAGTATGATACCTAGCTAACCTATGTGCATTTGTTAGGATTAGCCATGTAGCCAGACTTGTAAGTACATAGCTTAAGCATTTTGATTTGAGCTAATTCATGTATATGAATTGAAGTAAATTCTCATAATTTGACATATGTCATGATGGTTCTATAATATGTTGGAATAAATGCTGTAGAAATCCATAATATGGTGCCATATAAAGCTAATGTATTTGAAATATGCATGAATATTCTGAGATGAGGGATGTTGCAAAGGTATCACTCTAGCTCATACAAGAGATTAGTGCTAGGATCATGTAAACTAAGTCTCTATTTTTTATTATAACCCTATTCTATTGTATAAACCATATCTACATTTTGTATCAACTTATACATAGTAACAAGATTGTATAATGTTGTAAGATGTAATTCATTGTAATGTAAATAATATTATATTGTGTAACAATTTTAATGTAATATAAGCACTCAATGCAACAAGTGCTTATGTAGATACTAAATCACAAATATTGGGTGCATGTCATGAGAGTGTTCGTAATCATATACTACGTATTCATATGATTCACTAAGTGATTAAACTATCAATCAACAAGGGTCTTTGAAATATGTCACTTTGTTCATGTCTTGTTCTCAGCAATTAAGAAATAACCTATGATCCTAGATGATCCCTTTAGTATTTTATCTTTTATCACATGAGTTGACACAAGCACGGATCCATAGTGACCTAAACACGACATGCCATGCACTCATGATAAAGAGTCATAACTTATAACCTCATTGACCAAATTGACTCAATGATAGTAGTGTTATTTGTTAGCTCATGTGTGGAAGAAAAATGTATGCTTACAAGTAGTGATATAAGTTGCCAAGTGTGTAAAAGAAACCAATGTGAAGCATGATAAATATAACATGCAATATGGCCTATAACTGAGAATGAAACAAGCTCTAAGCATCTGTTACTATGATCTAATGTTGTAATAAAAAAGAAAATTCAAGAGCATCAAAGTATAACAATCAATGCTCCCAAATAAATGTGTAATAAGAAACTGCATATATGCAGTCAGAGGTGTTATAATTCAATGTGTCCATCAAGCGACATCAATCTACAGTAATACTTGTAGATATAAATCAATTGTGGGTCATATGCATCTTTCAGAAATGTAACCTACGACAATGTGTGTGTTGCACACAGACTCAAGAATTATCGGTGGAGTCTAATTTGTAGTGGGTTTCTCAGTTGTAAGTATCTGGGACTCTATCGGGTCCCTCTGCTTGGGTTAGTCTGACATCTCCACTTACATATGCGCACATTTAAGGATCAAAATCTTTGGTGGCATGATGACCGGGGATCCATACAGGGGCACTCCATTTGTTTTCCAGGTTACAAAAAAAGCTTGCAGATACAGTGTGACAGAGAGGAATTTTCTAGAAGAACGGGAAAGGGAGTGAGAAAAGAGAGGGGTGATCAACATTGTAGGCAGAAAATCAGACTTCCTACAGCTGTTAACCATGAAAATTCCAACACACATATACTTAGAAGAAAACTCCAATTTCGTAAGTGGCAACTAAGATGAGTCCAGATGCCTCATTCTAGGCATATCTCAAAGTTTCTAAAAACTCCTCATGAAGCATAGTTGCGATAAAACTCCTTCTTTCCTCATTGATGCTTTGACAAAATTCTGCATAGTCTGAGACAGTTCAGAAGATTACATAGGGAAAGGAACCAGAAGAAATAGCTATTATCCTTTGTTTCTTGCACAAGTAGTGATCTCTCATGAGTATACACAATCTTACAACCCTTAAGAATGAGGGTTGTACATTACATTATATAGATTTATCAGAAACGACTCTTCAATTACCCCCTCATGGCCTTTACATTTTTCTTGTATTTTTCCATACCATTTGATGAACTCCGTATCTGAACTCTAACCTCCTTTTGATCACTTTCTTGTTATTCCCGTCACCTGATAGTGGAACTATGTTTTGTAGGTCTTTTGCACATCTATTGCTTCATCTAATGATATGATCTTGTTGGACAAGTTTATAATTCAATGGCCTTCAATTCCTCATCTTCCTTTTTCCACCTGTAAGGGAATAATACGTAGATGCAACTGATTTCTCTTCCTGACATTGGAACTAGAGTAATAGAAGGCTGGGGTGCTTGAGACATCTCTGGGAACAAGGGCACAAGAGGCCTAGGCGCCAATGTTGATCTAGCCTGAATTAGACAATTGTTTTCTGCAACTTATTGCAATGCTTGTATGTAGCAGGTAAGGTTCTACCCCTCCCATGGATTGAATCATGATTGATCCATGTCACTATTCAAAGCCCTTAGATAGTAAAAACTCTCAAGCATGTTGGGCTGTAGGCCTTACCACTTGTGTAATTATGTCCTAAGTCTGTCATAGGAATATGATGTTGAAATCTTTAATCATTTTCTCATTGGGTGTGCACTTTGTTGTAGTTAGCTACTTGCTACCAGTGATAAATGATTTAATGTTATCATCAAAGTAAGTACAAAGAGTACTGTTCCTCAAGCTCATCCCAATTTAGCTTCTTTAGATGTAGGATCTGTAGGCTCATAATTCATTGGAGTGATTTAGCCACTTAAAAGAGCATCTGCGAGCATATCTTGATAGAAACATCAATCATGTGTACACTCAGATAGATAGCAGCATACTATTGGTCACATCTTGACCCACTGTCCTTCAAACATTGTAGGCAACTAAGATTTTCTCCTGTAAAAGGCCATGAAATGACCCTTAGAGTGCGGCCACTGAGCATATCATGCTGAGCATGTCTAGGTTGATGCATGGATGGTCATACCAGTGAAGTTGGAAAAGGTTTTTCCTTTAAGGAGGAGGCGATTGAAGCTCCATGGAATGAGTTGGCACTACTTTTCTATTTTGGGGAGGAGTAGAGTAACGTCAATGGCACACATAGAGTTAAGGAATGTTCTCATGCATGGTTCAGATCAACATCAGTTCTAAGATGTGTTATTCTCAGTTCACACAAGCTAGGCAAGGTATTCAAAGGATCCTTTAGCTATAACATTCTTTTTGGTATGCACTCTTCTCATAATAAGGCTAGCTCAAGTCTGTAAAATAGGCTAGCTTTGGAATGTTGGGATTGTCACCATGATGTGTTGAAAAAAGCATCCAAAGGCTGGAAATACATAAGTTCACGCACCGGAAATTAGTAATAGGAAATCCTTAAGCTTAATCATCTACTGGTCCCACTCGGAATCTATGTGCTAGAAATTGTTGGTCATCAAACTTGCACCCCGCGTCTCACATCTAGAAGGATTGAGTCATTTGATGACAACAATAGAACCATCTCTAAGTTGTGGGACCCTTGCACGCTTGAGAGGGATCTCCGGAGAAGGCCGGATCCTCTATTTATTTCTACTGCTACTACTACTCCTAGTGTTGAAAGGGAAAACTAAGGTAGCAAATCCTAAGGGACCAAGGAGTAGAAGGATAACATGAAAGGAAATTACACTAAAAGGTGATAGCACCAAAAAAAGAGGGATGAACACTATCCATCTCTGAGTGAAAATGAAAGGAAATGCATGAAAGAAGGCTAGGCACGTGTAACACAACTAAAATGTATTTACCAGATCAATTTCATGGAACACAACTAAAAAGAGGGAGTTGCAAGGGATGTAGAATGACACAACGAGCACACAATGCAAAAGAAAAGGCAAGGAGAAGGTATAAAAGCATGTTAGGATAGAAAGTAGTCACAAAACGATGCTTCTATTACTTTAAAAAAATGCACAGATCTGTTACAATGGTGAAAGAGGCCAATATCCACATGCACGATCTAGATCTAGAGGTCTGCGTCTCATAATACAAAAATATGAAGTCTATAGCAAATGCGTAAGGTTCTAAAATTTCCAACATTAATAATGAGCCCACTCTTACATTTATAGATGAATCCATGGAAGAAGAAGAGATGGAGGAAAAACCCAAATTTGAAATACAACCACCAAAAAGAAGCATTAAATGCCTATAAATCCACTATAAATCTATCAATATGTTTCCCTAAGTATGTTTGGCATGTTGGGGAAGGAAGATGGGTGGATCATATCAAATTGGGTGGTTGAAGCAATTAGATTTGCTCATTAATGCCCAAAAAGATGTTTTCCCATTTCTCACCTACTAGATCTGCTAAGAATTTGAATTTGAATGTTTAGCACTATAGTCGTGCACTGATCGGAGCTCTGTAGAAAAATATATGGCTGTCAAAAAATTTCAGAGCCATCTAGGCATGCAAGACACATGACACGTGCAAATTGACTGAAGAAATTATCCAATCCCTTCATTTGATTTTTCGTTTCTTGCCACGTATCATTCGTTGGTTTGTCTTTAGGAATCAGTGCCCTGTTGACGCATTTTGACTAGTCATGTGGAGCACACTCAAGAATTTCAAAGGATGATGTGGCACAGAAAGGCACGGAGGATGGCCCAAAGATAATGCACGTGGAAGAATAAGGCATGAGAAGGAGGAAGAAGGAAGGATCGTCAGGGGGAATAAGGAATAAAGAGGGAAAAAAATAATGAAGAAGGGGGAAAACACGCTAAGGCACGTGAGGGAGAGAAGTGGGGCACATGAGAAAATGCAACCAAGGGAATGTGCCAAGTGAACTTGAGTGCACACAACCTTGTAATGGAGAATTCAGAGTCATAAGGTGTATATAAGCTACCCAAATAACTGGGAGAGTTATTTGAATAAAAATTTTGGGTGACTTTCGGGGCCATCTTCCTGTTAGATGAAGGAGATAAGTAGCCTGAAGCATTCATTAGGCATGGAGTTCTGTAATGTAATCATGAAATCTTGATCTGCAGCTTTGAAGAATTGTTCCTGAAGTCACTTGAAAGATCATTTCTTGACTCTATTTTGAATCCTGCAAACTACTGAAAAGTTGTTGGCATCCAGGGTCAATGCATGGTGTTGTGTCCCACTTATTATCCTGAAAACGTGAGTGGGGAGTGTGGTTGGGTGGTAAATAGCAGTGGTTTGCGTGAACACCCCCTTCGTCGTGAACCACATTCATGTAAAGTGACATGTAGGTTATTATTTTTCCACGTATGAAATTGAATGTGGTTCACGCATGAAGGGGGTGTTCATGCGAACACCCTTTCGTGTGAAGGACATTCGTGCAAACACCCTTGTTTATATATTGGAGGTGTTGTGGAGGAATTCACTTTTCCTCTTCCCTGCCTCCTTCGCACAAAGATTACACAGACCATAGACCAGACCAGGCCGAGCCCACCAAGCAGACCATGCCCAAAAAGCCCACTGAGCAGACTAGTGTGGCCACTGACGAGCATGAGGTATGAAATAACATAGACTAGATAGAGCCCACCGAGCCCACTGATCCCACAAGTGCAGACCGTGCCCAACGAGCCCACTAGTCGTGGCCACTGACAACCAGTGAGGCCATTGACGAGCACCAGGTATGAAATATGTTGTTTTATTGGTGAAAATGGAGGATCCCATGGATTTGGGCGTAAAATAATTGAAACCCTAGCTCGTTTTTTGCAAAACCCTAGCCAATTTGATACATTTTTTGTCTAATCATTTTTAACAGAGCTCTATTCTTTTTTTTCTTTGATCTACCTCTACATTGAAACCCTAGCTTGTTTTTTGCAAAACCCCATTTAAAATCTCTTGTATCATGACCAGGGTTCACAAATTTTCGGTGTTCAGTGTCAATGCATGGTAATAATGGTGTTGTGAAAACTGTAATTTCTGCTGTAATGATATATTAAATTTTAAATATACCTTCTGTAGAATAATGGTGCTATGAAAACCGTAATTTCTACTGTAATGATATATTAAATTTAAAATATACCTTCTGTAGAATAATGGTGTTGTGAAGACTGTAATTTTTCCTGTAATGATATATTAAATTTAAAATATACCTTCTGTAGAATAATGGTGCTGTGAAAACTGTAATTTCTGATGTAATGATATATTAAATTTAAAATATACCTTCTGTAGAATAATGGTGTTGTGAAGACTGTAATTTCTGTTGTAATGATATATTAAATTTAAAATATACTTTTTGTAGAATAATGGTGTTGTGAAAACTGTAATTTCTGACTGTAATGATATATTAAATTTAAAATATACCTTATGTAGAATAATGGTGTTGTGAAGACTGTAATTTATGCTGTAATGATATATTAAATTTAAAATATACCTTATGTAGAATAATGGTGCTATGAAAACTGTAATTTCTATCGTAATGATATATTAAATTTAAATATACCTTCTGTAGAATAATGGTGTTGTGAACCAATGAGTTTTGTGTCACATTGAACCCATAAAAATGTGTATTCAGGGTGACGAGATAAAAACTACTAGGTTATATCATATCTAAGAAAGGAATTGACATTGATCCCACTAAAATTTGTGTTATCCTTGAAATGGTTCCACCAACAAGTGAATTATGGAATCAAATCCATTTTGGGGAAGTTACTGGGTTATATGCAAATTCATCCATAATATTACATACATTGTCAACCCATTCAATAAAATCCTAAAAAATAAAGTAATCTAGTGGACTCAATATTTGCATGAGGCCTTTGAGGACATTAATAAATTACTCCTATCTCTTCTTACACTCATGGTACCATGGTATGAGAAACCTTTTATCAAGTATATACGTGCATATGATATCCCTTTGGCATGCATGTTTTCCGAAGAGGACCATGACATTAGGGAATGTGTTATATACTTCATCAACTCCATCCTCTGAGATTAGGAAACTCATTATTCTAAAGCCAAGATTGTTTTCCTCCCTATAGTATTTTAGACTAAATGACTCACCATTATATGGTAAACTAGGAAACAAAAGTAATTTTCAAGTCTCAATTCCTTTGTACATTCTTGACCCAACAAACTCTCTCTAAGAAGGCTCATCATTTGATCAATCTCCTCAAAAAATTTGAGCTAACTTACACCAACTAGAATGTCAAAGGGATAATATTTTTTTATTTTTTAGATGAAAATCCATGATATTTATGATACCTAGTAGATACTAAACCTCCCTACAAAGTAATTTACTACATTTTAATTCCTGACATTACTTCTTCTCATTCGTACACTAACCTCATTACCTACTTTATTGAATGTAGCTATCTAGAAGACACAAACTACAATTAGAAGTGAAGCATCCATACTATAGATGTGAAATAAATTATCTTGGATCTATTTAGGTTTTGGTCCCATATTTACTTAATTTACTCAAATATATTTTTTGTATGCCACAAATTACTTTTTAATCAATAGAGTCTTCTCTTAGCACTTTAAATTATTTCATTATTTTTGGAAAGTTTGACCTAACATTATGCCACAATTTGTAAATGATTCAGTCATATATCTAATTGAGTAAGAAAAAACATTAAAAAATATAATGAAATTCCATGATTCTTATTACCTAACATTGGAATCATGCATTCAATTACATGAGAATCAATGTCATAGACATTAATTTTTACCACTATCCCTTTGGTTAGTTTTTTTCAATGGAAGTGTATTCAACATAGAGAATTATTCCTCTTTTTGACATCACCTTTGCATGCCATGAAACTCCTTTCTGAGTATAACAAAACTCACATACTAGATCAATAATCCAATTTCTATGGAAGCTAAATATCACATATCATCTCAAGTTCTCACCACTACTCATGTTTACTTTTCTTCTTGCTTTGATCCTTATCAAGCATCTTATAAAAATATTGAAAAGATATTCAAAGATCATTGTAGGCTAGATTAATTAAATATAGGAGGGGTTTTCATAGAGTTTCATGGGACTTTTATTATCTTCCTAAGGAGGTTGAAGGATTATTATTGTATGGACATTGGTCATAAAGGTGTGGCTATTTGTGCCAAATAAATCATATGAGCAAGTGAAGGACAAAAATATGTAAATTTTCTTCTTTACAATTGTATTATGGAAGAAACTTTGTCGGGTCAATAATATCGTATCGGGAATGATTTTCATAATCTATTTAGACTTAAAGCCAAAGTGAAAATAGTTGTCTCATTTCTTGTTAGAAGTATTTAGAAGGCTTAGAGAAAGATAAAACTATGGCTTCAATAAAATAGAGATGAATTATATGAAGGTATCTCCATTTACTAACACTCTCTTTGGTGGCATCCAATCATTGACATCCACAATGTTCCTCTCACTAAATTAGTGAGAGTGTATTTCCTCAATTTTTTCATATGAGGTATTCTCATGGTCCTTGATGTTGTTTATAAATATTCTAGGAAGTTGTTATCTTATCAAGAATCAAAATAATTTTTCAAACTAGAAAAAAATGATCAATAATATAATGAGGAAATTGTAGAAGCGATATATGTCAAGATGCTCCACAAAATTAGTGTGTTTTTTTTCTAGCCATGGTGGAAAGACTTGAAATGGTTTCTTGAGACATTTTTAAAAACTATTCACTCAAAAACAAGTATGAATTATCATCACCATGACTCCCTATGGTGGATAAAATAAATTAAGGTTTTTCCTTTCACTCATCTACTCAAAATTGGAGTAAAAGGTTTTATAAATATTGTAATGCCATTGTTGAGCCCAATATTGTTCATTTTTCTTGGTGTTTGTTGTATAAAGGTCCTTCCCTTGGCCACCATCTTATTCATTTAGGCATCCCTTAGCCTATATGTGCCATTTTTTGGGAAAATTCTAATCTATCTACGTAATGTTGTTGGTTTTAATAGAAATATCAAATTGTTTAGTCTTCGATACATTATTATTCAAAATATTTAGATTGGAACCCCTCATTTGGAAGAATATACTTATAGGAAATTTATCTATATTTGAAATATCTTTAGAGTGGAATTTTTTTATTTGAAACGAATTTAATTTAGTTCTATTTTTTCATGGTATTGTTGATTGCAATCCTTTGTCTTATAATAAAGTTATTATTATCTCAAATACATTTCTGCAGATTCAATTCCAAACCTGGAAGGTGACATTAGAGGTTTCCCGTATCCATACACTTTTAGATCACTAGTGAAATGCTCCCTCCAATGTGTCTCATATTCCTCTTTCCTTTTCCATTCAATATAGCACTCCATTAGGAAAGGGGCACCATGATAGTGTTTATCACCAACATTTTCATAGCTAATTAGAGTGGGTATCTTTTCCTCACCACCATTATCCTTGAAAATTTCATTGTGGGGGATGAGAATCTCCATGAGATTCGTATAGTGATGGTTGGGAACATCTTCCTTCGCTTAACAAATTTCCCCTATTGGTGTTGGATTTCTCTCTAGTGTAGGATCAATCTCAATGGTCAAATGAGTTTGCAAAGGTGACTGAAACTACAACCACTTTTAGCTTAGACACCATTAATGATTGTAAGGACCTTATAAATGGTGGATGGGCCATACTCAATGATAAAGACCATATTTAATTAGGAATTTTATTATTGTTGTGTGATACTATGCTTATGTATTTGTGTATTTAATTTTAAGTTTTGTATGAACTTTAGTCCTAAGACACATATACAACTTAGTGTGAGAGTATACAACTTATAAGATATATGTAATTTCTTATTTTCTAAATTATTTGCATTGAAGCTTGAAAATCATATTTCTATTTTCATTAAAATAGGAGAGTATCTTAGGAGAATTTTTTCATTAAAAGTACTATTAATTGAATTTTACTTTCATTTTTTTTACAGTCATGGCTTCTTCTCGCTCCTAATTTGTATGAGAGGACCAATTTAGAGATTGCAAAATTGCAATCTATTCTCCAGAATCCAACTACAGTTGGGCAGTATAAAGCCCATTGTGAAAAAATACTGGTTGATCTTTGTAGAATAGAGACAAGTTTGAAAACATATAACCCATTTGATTCTGAGTCAATAAAAAAATTATGGATTCATTAAAATCAAGTGTCTCAGGAGATGTAGGTTATAATGAGATTACATTACGACTTTCCGATAAGGAAGTCATTAAGAGGTCTTGTTGGAGTTTTTATGCAGACAAACAGAAAGTAAGGGCATATTATGTAAACAAATGTTCATGTCCCCTATGTGCCCCTTTGATTTATCCTAGATTTTTGGCCTCTCAAGGCCAATTTCCGAATAATGACCAATTACCATTATACTTCATAATGATGCTACATGCTGAGGTTCACCTAAACCTAAAGGTGAACTATTTAGACATCCCTAGTTATTTGGGGTAGGGGCGTGGCCGTATTAGCCACAGGGAGGCATATAGAAAGGAGGGATCTCCTGCAGTTGTTGACGCGCGACAAGCTTGTACCAAGGCCACAACCATTCTTATGAGGATTTCAGGATGTCATAACACATATCGTTATGAATGCACATGAGGCTACTATCGAGGGTCTTGCTGGAATTGCTCACGAGACCCAATTGGTCTCTTCTAGCCATGTGGGTCAGTACCTTCAGAGATGTGATACTAGCAGTGGAGGTGCTAGTAGCAGCAGTGATGCACGCAGTGAGGTATACACTTGTGCATATTTGATTTCCCTAGATGAATTTGAGGCGGTTACAGATCCTGCTCAGACACATAGGCTAGGACGCATCATGGTTGCTGACTTGTTGCATGCATATGAGGTGATTTCATGGCATTGCAACATTCCACTATTGGGGGTTTTAGATTTTATAGAGCAGAGTGGCAGTGTATTTTCTAGTCAGGGTACTACTGCCATTGCTACAGTTAGACCTCCTGTTGTTGGGATCGTCACACTTGATGTTCAACACATTTATGTTTTGGTGTGTGAAAATTAAACCTTAATATAATTAAAATTTATTTTAATTCATCATTACTTTATAATTTATTAATATTAAAATTAAACATGTACTTGTGTGTTTAGGTTTCTGCTCCAGTGTGTGGAGCTTCACAGCCCACACCATCTACCCATGTGACATACACACAACTCTTGAATGAGCACAACATGGATCTTGATGTTCCAGGCCTGAGTCAGCTTGGCTCACTTGGTGACGTATTTGCTGGTGTTGAGGTCGTGGGTGGCAATCCATAGATTTGGAGATGTGTTCCGCAGAGGTATATATATAAACATGTGTTTTAATAGAATTAATATTTAATCTAAATTGAAATGTTAGAAATTAATGAACTTTATTCAAAAAACTTATTTATCAACTTCTTACATTTTATTTAATTTGTTTCACAGGGATCTACAGGACAAAGATCTACACATAGCGTAGATACTCCCAACATCCACCCAGGGACAGATACTGAGGTAATCAATTGTACATATTTGTTATATGATGTATTTAATTAATCAAGAAATTTTTGTAGAATTTTTCTTATAAATTTTAATATATGGTACATGCTATATATAGTTTCTGAGTGTGTATATTCCTTTTTTTAACATGCAGGGTGCAACAGAGTGTAGTGAGGGGTCTGGCACTCACCCTAGTGCACGGAGGAGACTTCAGTGATATTTTATTTTTTATAGATTTTAGACATTTTAGACATGATTTTAGACATGATTTTAGATATAGACATGTATATACTCATTAGACATGATTTTAGATATTTTAGACATGTATATATACTCATACTCATTCTAGACATGATTATTATATTTTAATATATGTCTTAGACATGTGTATTATTATTATATTTTTATGAGTTCTAGTGTATATTTACAATTATGGATGTGAATATAAGACACCCCTTTATCTTTCATTTTTGTCTCTTGATGATATCATAATAGGTATAATGATAGATAAGATATTAAATACCCTTCATTTTTGTGATATAACATTGTAAACTTCTTTAAAATTCTATATTGAATCATTTGATGCTTAGGTAATTTAGTAATACTTTATGTTACATTAAACATTCCATGGCTTAGTGAATGCTTCTTTACTTATGCACTTGTCAAATATTTTCAAAGGCCATTTCCTATCCACCTTAACTTTTTTTTATTCATATCACTACTAAGTCTTATAACTCAAAATTTGAGTCTAGGTAAATATTTCCAAATTCAATATTCATTGTTCTAGGAAAGTGTTGTTAGTATTAAACTATCTCTCTAAAACTCTATAGTAACTTAAAATCTTGTGAAAATAATAGATTCCCTCTCTTTATCTATCCTCTCTCTAAAACTCGGGAAATATAAACTCATGTTGTTGCAGGTGTGCGAAATGATGGAAAATGAAGTAAATGTAATGCAATACATTTCCATGATTTGTACTATTTTAATGTAATTGTAAATTTGACTTTATTTGGAGATGGGAAGAAAGGAAGTTATAAATATTAATTTAAGAATGTATTCAATATATATTGGGTAGTGAACATGTTTAAGTGATGGTTGATTGTTAATGCAAGGGATAACATTATTGAATATCATGAAATTTCATCTTGATCAAAATAAGTATGTCATACTGCACATCTAATGTTGAAAATTATGATTTGAATCATATATGATGAAAGCTTAAGTTCATTGTGCATAGCCTATTAAAACACCTAACGTAAAACACCTCTCTGTAAACCAAAGTCTTTGGAGATAAAACTCATAGGCAACCTACCTCATAAAGAGTAATATGTTACTCAATCTAAGAACTAATGTGTAGATTATACCCCAATTGTGGAATGTAATGTGTTATCCTCTTCAATTTCAATTTATCTACCAATTCCTAAGAAATAATGTTATATTCACTTCTATGCAATATTATCTTCATCATGAGTAACCTTGAGTCTAATATGTTTCAATACCTTGAGTCATGTAGTTCTTAATTGTCTATATCAAAATTTAATTGTCTATCATTTTTCTCACATGAAATTTTAAATGATTCAAGTTAGATTTATTGACACTAAGAACTTGTTTCAAATTGTTATAAAAGATGTCGGAAAAGAGAAACTAAAATGAGGAAAAAATAATATATAAATTAATATCCATTTCTTTACATCCATCCATGAGCGAAGAAATCATCAACTCAATTTTTGAAAAATGGCGATTAATGTCGTTTTACATGTACACAATATCTAAAAACACCATCAATACAAGACATGTTAGGTAGACCTAACACTAAGTTTTTAAAACTCACTTGTTATATGTGTGTGTGTGTGTGTGTGTGTGTGTGTGTGTGTGTGTGTGTGTGTGTGTGTGTGTGTGTGTGTGTGTGTGTGTGTGTGTGTGTGTGTGTGTGTGTGTGTGTGTGTTTGCGTGTGTGTGTGTAGTTCAAGTTTCCAAATCCTTCATGATATAAACATTGATATATATGGAAAGAATATTATTGGAGATACTAGGGAACAAAATTACATCATTAATGAACCTATCCTTAATATCATAGCAAGAAAGTTGTCAAATATGTATGCCAAATGACAAATAAAATAGATAAAATATTTTATTCCTGGAAGACATGAATATATAATATTCTAGGTCCTTCTATATAATACCAAGTGGCTCTGCTCATTGTTCGATGACCTGTAAAAAATTTTTGATGGTCTTCTACATCTAGTCTCCATTTTTTGCATTGACCACTTTTAGTCTTCACCTAATGCAATTGTAACCTGTAGCAATTATGTGATGGGTGTAATGATACACCTTTTTGCCTGGTTTATAATCAACAAAGTGAATCCCATTTTGGAGGGATTTCACTTGTTTTAAGTATGTTCCCTGCACTACAACTGAGCCAGTATAAAATGTTGTCTCCTCACTTGTTATTTCACATGTTAGCTTTGTTCTCTCTTCTGTGCAACGCAACAAGTAGTACTCCACTTTCTCAATATTGTCTTCTTCAAAAATGAATGAAAATACATCACCTACATCAAAATGCAAAGAAACATTCAATGATCCATGTATACTATAAATTATACATATATTTAATTATAAAATTATACAATCCTTTTAAATAAAACATACCTTGTTTAACTAGTCCAAATATGTGGTCATAATCAGTTGAAATTAATGGCACATCTTCAAAACTATCATCATGATCTGATCCATATGTGTCATCCAAAACTAAAGGAACTTTCTTCCACTCACCTACATACCCATGTTTTTGACTATTGCACTCTGAATATGATTTGTTCATGCATTCATAACAAAAACAAGAATAATCTCTTGTACAAATTGTCTAGTTATTACTATCCATAGTCATCAAAGAGTGACAAAGACCTAGAATTATGAATCCTTTCACATCCATACTTTGTCCTTCGATCAATACCTTCAATTAATCATGCTCAAAATATCAATAAATTTTAAAACAAACATCAAAATTCAGAATAATTTTTTTTAAAGTTTGTAACTTGTAGAACTTAATAAATCACATCAAGATCTACAAATCTATGTTTTAAATGTGCATGTACCTATTATCTCCCAAAACACTCTGTGTGGGGTTGAATCCTATGTGGGGTTGAAGCGTGTGATGTTGAATCCTGTGAGGTTGAAACCTGAAACTGTAAAATGTTTCTTACACCATTCAACAATGGTGTGGGCATTAATCAATCGATCTCCCTCATAATCAAAGACTTTGTTTCTTTAGAGACACGTTTGATGCATGCACCCGCACCATCGTGTTCTCCCTTCCCATGACCACTCTAAAAAAACTCCATAAATGAGGTATTTTGTGATGACGATGATAATGACTGAGTGAAAAGAAAGGGTGAGAGGATTTGAATTGTGATGCACAACCATCTGACCAAACAAAATGTTGATCTATTTGTACTCCTCATTGATGAAGATATTGAAAGAACAAACCAAAACAATGCTGCACAAAGTGGGTGTCATGTTCCTTGGCATCACTTATATAGAAGTGATACTCCTTCTTGATCATTCACTTCACATATGTACTTTCAACCCCATCCAAATCTAATTGTGCATGCCTATAAAATACTTGAACCATGATAGTAACCTGGTCAGTATGATAATACTGTGTCTGAATTTCTTTTTGATGAGAAAATGAGTAATTCTTAGCAAAATCAACCATGGACAATATGGAACCAATAGGGAATGTGTCTCTATTAGTCTTGAATTGTGTAGTCTTTCCACTTTGCATAGTGAGAATGTTTGATGTACGGACTAATTAAACTTCAAAACTTTTCATGAATGTAGCAATGGGGATTTCCTCTTCTACCAAATCTAACCTGGTTCCATCTTTTCCAAGCCGTGTTGAATATTTTATGTATTTGAACCTACAAAATTAATACATAATGGAAAAATTGTCATATTCATTTGCAGTAAACATAAAAAATATAAAATATGTACATCCAAATAAACATATATATATGTTACATATATATATATATATAGTATACATACATATATATATATATATATATCACCTCTTGCAAGCCACCATTTGAACTGTGTCCAAATATTCATTTGTTTCTGGCAATAATTTCAAGTCCCCACACTTGTCACAGATACCTTTGATGCAAATCATATGATCTGTCAACATGATCATCAGATATTGTGCAAAGAATTGAAGTTATGAATTCATGGACACGTGTAGGTGGGCTATTTTCAGGACCATTTGATGCTTCTCGTAACTTTCTATACACCTGAAAAACCATAGATTTTGAAATACATTAATTTTAAATCACATCTCAAAAAATGAAATTTAATCAAATTTCAAATATATAGATATAAATGAAAGCACACCTCAAAATATATATACATGATATAATTTTTTTGTACCTGATAGTGATAATCAAACTCAATGTGATAACAACAACAACATGTGTCAAGGACTTTATCAGCATCGCACATACCAAGGCTTCAAATTTTCAAACATTCATTGTCTAATCTTAACATCTGGATTTTCTTCTATAAAATTTATGTACATCTCATGTTGAGTTATTTCAAGCCAATGTTTTATATGTTCATCATAGTTATTGCAAGTTATCCTGTGTTTTAAAACATCCCTCACATTCAGAGAAGGATGAGTCCTCTCAGTCACAAAAATTAGAAACTATCTTCACAATATTATCCTCTATTTTATCAGAACGTGGATTTCTACACATTAGTGCCCAATTTCCTTCCATAGTAGAGTCATCCAATGTCTTCCTCCTCTTTGCATACCTGCTGACCATATTTCTAGATAAACCCAATGCCTTGGAAACAGGTGGTAACATGACGATTCTTTGTCGTATCTTCACTTACAACTAAAGTTAATATTTCTATATGAGAAATACTCTTATCAGCAGACCTAGTTTTTGTACCCAAAGAACTTATTCCTTTAGAAACATTCCCAAAAAATTCTTCTTCTATACATTTTGAATTTTTCCATCCAAAATCAACACCCAACAATTCTAATGTTTCCTTCATATCAACATGATTCAAGAATGTAACCACAAATGTGCTCTAGCAACTGTAGTCAAATTAACAAATTCACCATATATTATCTCTACACTTTTTGTTGTTTTCTTTGGTGATAGTGGTTCTTGTTGGGAAAATTCTTTTAATTTTTGTAAATCCATCTTTCACCAAGTGTTTCACATTTTTCTTGGGAAGTAATTCCATAAGTTTTGTTATCACTTCAGCATAATGTTACGCATCATGATCTGTGTCAATAAACATACACATGTGATTACACCAAAAATTTGTAAAAAAATTAGATAGTACAAATGTGATTACACCATTAATGACCAAGCTAGTAAACAATTGCCATATCTTAAAAAACTAACTTACTATATAGTAAACAATAATATTAAGTTGACCAAGATAATTGTATTTAGATAGCTTCATGAGATCCCTTCTTGAAATCTACTAAACAATACTTTTGCATTTGTATTCAAGACTTTTTCAACTTAGAAGCACGTCTGAGTGTGACATAATGATATATTATTGATTACTTTTAGTCTAAAACCTACTTCCCCTTTTCCCACTTTCCTTTTTATTTTATTTTCTTACAAAATACCACATAGTCATGTGGAAGTAAATTTTTCACCATGTCATCAAACATATCTAAACTTAGTAATCAACTTGCAATTTCCTTGTTGGATGACTACTGGATACCAAATGCATATTTGGATGCCTTAGTTTAAATCTCAAAACGTTTATGAAATTTCATGCATTGTGATAGAAAATAGTATGTAGAGGAAAGATCTTACTAACTCAAAATAATTTTACCATGCATTGGTTCAATCAACCTATGGATCTAACGTGCATTATGTAACTTGACGGGATAGGACATAGCATATATACCCCCTATATATATCATATATATGAAACTATTATCTAAATTTGCATATATTGTCTAAGACAACTAAGAAACTATTTAAGGTAGCACATGGAGTAATCAAACTATTAAATCACTATTAGATTTTTAATATGCAAAGAGTATAGCTTTAATTTTAATGACTGATGTAGCATGTGTAAAGAATATTTGTTACTCCAAATAAAAATAACTTACCAAATCTTTTCATATAAATATTAATTTTTCAAAGGTTGTAATATTCATAGGATGTTATTAACATATGCTAATATCAATACTTACTAATATTTGATTTGGGGGATCGAAATTTCCAACTAATATTTTATTTAGGAGATCAAAATTTCCTTATTAGTAGATATTGGCTCAAGTCATCATTTGATCTTTCAATTTCCTTTTTATTTATAAATTCATATATCATATATATATATATATATATATATGGTGTTAGATTTATCTAATTTATGAAAGATGGCATGGTACAATCTTAATATTTTCATTCGATGTAGGATTTCTTGTGATATACATCATACTTACATCATTATCACAAAATGATCTACACATATAATGGGATATTTGGAAGAGGGAATCAATCGAAAACATTAATGTGGTTCTTTAATGAAAAGTGTTTTTGGAAGTTGTTTTATTTCCACATGAAGAGTATGTGGATAAAGCAAGAGTGCTAAGAAATAACTTGGTATGTTAAGAGGATCATGTTTGTATCTAGATGAAGACAACCTTTTCGCAACTGAAAGAGAGAAATGATGAGTATAAATGGTGAGGTTAGAAAGGAGGAAAATGATAGAATGCATACCTAAATAATGGAAAAACATATATTATAGCTAGATAAGCAATAAATAAAAAAGAAATATGACCTTTTTGGGAGCTAATATTATGATGGTGAGCTAAAATTTAGAGGTTACCCTTGATAAAGAGGAATTGGGTTAAGGCCTATATCCAGGAGATAGAAATTTATTTTGACATGTAGACACATATGCTCAATGGGTGAAAAATTCCAAATTTTGAAAGATGTATGAGAATTGTTAAAATGTAGAATCATGAAATCAAAATGTCAAGGGATTAACTATAGAGATATAGATGGGAGGAATAAAAAGGTTCTTGTTTTGTTGGGAATGACTCAATTATATGAGGATTAAGTTAGAAAGGTGTTGACGGTTACTGAAATAGAGCCTTTATAATAGGTGAGAGAGGATGTTGACGAATAAAAGTTGTTGTTAAATAGAAACCCTATATTGAATTAAGAGATAAAAATAACCATGTCTCCTAGAGAGTAACAAGCAATAAAAAATAAAGTAGATGGCTAGATCAAGTTCCAAATTATATTATTGAGAGGTTGTAATATTTTTTCCCATGTTTTATATTTTTTAACATGTTTTTTTGATATTTCAACATTTATTGCTCCATTAAATGATTGTTCTATGTGGGTCCTTTTTCGATACTTGGTTGATTCTTATATTGCATTTGTTATCTAGATCCTTTTATTTTCACATATTGTTTCTATTGTTTTAGGTTATGGGATACTATTAAAACCCTTTCCTTTACCCATTATAAAAAATATATTACCATCTTTACCTTAGAATGAAAAATAAAATTACGATCTATAAAGGGTTTCTACTTATATACAAAATTTTACAGCCTCGTCTTTCACTTGTTGTGCCTTCTGTGTTTTTGTTTTTTCCTTCCTACGAACTGATCTTCTAATATTCTTCTCTACATTTTCTTCCTTGGTATAATTTCACTTCTTATTCTTTGCATTGTACCATTATTCATCCACTTTAATAATTATCACGTGCACTCATAAATTGACATAGATATGAATTTCTAAGAGTAAACTTGATACAAAAATACACATGCATGCAACTCTTATTATATACAAATCTCAATAGAAATTAGGTTAGAAATTAGGTTAGAAATTAGGTTATTTTTAATTTTAGTTGTTTAATAACTTTTCAAAAACAACTTTTCTAATTTTAATAGAACTTTATATTTAATATACAATTATTTATTTTTATAATATATATTTTCAATAAAATAACTATATGCTTTAAAGTGAATTTTATTATAAATAAATAATAAAAAATGTATTTTCATTAAATGTAATAACATATTAAATATTTTTTAGTTTAAAACAATAAAAAAACCAAACATAGTTTAAAACAAAAAAAATATGTAAAAAACTAAACTTAAAACATTAAAAACAAACAATATTATTTTAACATTGTTACTTATAAAAAGCAAAAATCGCAAATCATTAAATTTAGAAGGAAGCGTTCTGGCGGCACTTTTGTTGCGCGGAGGGGGGGGGGCGAAGGTAGTTCACGTGCGAACCCCCGTTCGTGCGAGGACCCATTCGCTCGAGTGGCACTTATGACGTGGCACCTAAAGAGGCACATTTTTGCTCCAAATCCTTTTGGAGGATAGTTGTAAGCGATAATATGCCACTTAGGTGCCACATAATTATGGTAAATGAACTAATAAAATTACAAAAAATTAATACAAAATTCATATTTTTATTATCTTTCTAAAAATATAATTAACATTTTTTAAAAACCAGTTTTGTTATTTATTTTTTAATTTTTACTAACATATGGTATTTTAGTATAATCAATATTACACAATCAACCAAATTTGAAAAAAAGTAGAATCTATAAAAAAAATTGAAAAAATAAACTTACTATTTATTGAAGTCTTCTTTGTACCAGTGAAAAAAAACTCAATATCGATATAAATCTTAAAATGTATTGACATAGACATATGTACACTATTTATATTAAAATATTTTTTACTAAATAAATAATTAAAAAAATATAAGTGAAAATAATACAAAAATTTGACAGGACCTTAAAATTTAATTCTTAAACATACATCTAAAAGTTCATGGTGAATAAACATAACTTTTCATTTAAAAACACCACCACGGGACAATCATTCCTCTTTTAGAACATAAGAAACAATGTATTATAAAATTAAGATAAACACCAAAATTTTACCCAATTTTTTTTTATAAATAGAATACACTTGTATTCTACACTCCAAAAACAACCATTCCGTTAGTTTTTGGAATTTCGTGAATGCATATGGTTTTGTGGCTATTACCTTTATAAAATCAATGAAATTGAGAATTCATGTTTATAACGGTACAAAACATACAAAAAAGTGGAACATTTTATTGTGATCCTAGAACCAAAAGAAGAGCGCACGTAGGAAGCACACGAGAAGAAAAAACTATGTACAAACAAACAATGTTCACATAGCGCACTTAGCGGAATTGAAACTACTCTAATATATACAAAATGATGCAACACACTTAATGAAAAGGTTTGAAATCGATCCCATTTACTGGGATTTACAATGTGCCTCCATCAAGATGAGTTAACTCGAAAGATTTATCCTCTTTACACAAACTAATGATGTACATGCCACTCCAAAGTGCATCAAACTTTGAATGGCATCCTGGTTTAGCTCTGTCAGCATCCCATTGTAAGACTAAGTCACCAACTTTGAAAGCTTGAGGCCTAGCCTTTCTGTCAAACCATTTCTTTGTTGATTTTCGATTATGCTCTAACCTTATCATGGCAGAGTTCCTTAACTCTTCAAGATTAACCAACTCTATCATTCTTATTTCCCTCTAGTTTGCGCCTTCAAATTCCAGTTGTTGGGAAAATGTCAATGAGTTCAACTCTATCATCAAAGGAAGAGTAGCCTCTTTGCCATAAAAAATATTGTAAGGAGAAGTTCCTATTGCCATTTTAACTGTGATTCTATCTACCCAGAGTGTGCGTGAGATATTTTTATTGCACTACTTTTGGCTAATGTTCATTGGACACTTCATAATCCTGAACTGGTTCTTGTTTGTTGACTCTGTCAGACCATTACCTTGAGGGTAATATTTGGAAGAAGTATTCAGATACATGCCCAGATTTAGAGTCCAATCATTGTTTTTAGTGCCAAGGAAGGATTTTTCATTATCAGAGATAAAGGTTTGAGGAATGCCAAACCTTGTGACTAAATCCTTCGAGAAATTCAGGGATAACTAACTCGGTTGATTCTTTGAGCGTGAAAAGCTTCTGTCCATCTTGGTGAAGTATTATGTAGCTGTCAACACCCACTTGTGTCCAGCGCTTGAAGGCGGATTGATCATTCCTATGAAGTCGAGACCCCATTGCGCAAAAGGTTTATCTGCTTCGATTGGTCAGAGGGGAAGCGCTAGTCAATCTCTTCTTACCTGCAAAGAAAGCACATTCCTTGCATTTTGTGACCTAGTTGTGTGCATCTGCAAAAAGGGTAGGCTAAAAGATTCATGCCGATTATGATCTCCATTGTTGTAGTTTTGGCAGAAAAGTGTCCACTAGAGAGAATCCATAATGGAATTCTGCCAAAAAATTTTCAGTCTACGTGCCGTTGATACATCGTTAACAACACGCTAATCAATATTTTTCTTGAAGAGAAGTCCATCAATCAAAATAGAAGGGAAAAATTATAACCTTAGATGTATTCTCTTTTTCTTGTTTAATCCAGGAGGGTATACGCCCTTGGAAAGGAATGTGATCATGTCCTTCATCCAGTCGCACATGATGCCAGGATATATATTCTGTTGAAGTTCTGTGTGGGGGAGAGCATTCATCTAGAAACAATGAAGTCTTAGGATTCATTTTGCGTATCCTCAGCAATCTACTTACAGAGCACGCTACCTCTTACTAGTTTTGTGGCTTTGATAGTCACACCATATTCCATGATTTTGGTCACCCATCATGCTCTCTTTTCACTGATCTCTGCTCCCATGCTGAAGTATCTAACAGAAGAGTGAGAGACTAACACCTTGATATGATTAGTGGCGAGCATAATTTTAAATTTATTGAGCGCGCACATGATGGTGAAGACTTGCTTCTACGTGTGACTATACTTTAACTTCATAATCCTTCAACGTTTCTGGCTGAAGAAAGCCACTAGTTGTTCCAACCCTTGTTCATTTTCTTGTGTTAGGACAACAAAAACACTCGCATTAGCACCATAAGCATAAAGGATAAAATTCTTTGAATAATTCGGCTTGATGAGTGCTAGTGCGCAAAGTAATATCTTGCTTGATTCTTTTGAAGATTTCTCTTTCCTTTTGCTGTCCATCTAAAAGTTATGTCCTTCTTTGAGCATCAGGGTGATAGGCCTTCCCAGTCCTGCAAAGTTAGGAATAAAACTCTTAACAAAATTAATCTTACTCAAGGAAGGAGTGCAAGGCCTTTTTGTGCGCCAGACAGGTAAAGAGCTAGAATGGATGAAACACGCTTAGGATAAACTGCGTTGCCATCCTTTGAAACCACATGGCCCAAGTGATTGCCCTCTGCCAAAGAAAAAATGCACTTCTTGAGGTTAAGGGATACCCCAATTTTTTTGCATCTTTCAAAGACTTTCTCCAGGTGCGCCATATGATCCTCACTCTGCTTTGAGATGTCAGTTATGTCATCAAGGTAAACCAAGATAAACTCGTTGATATAACCTTTGAAGGCAATGCCCATGGCGTGCTGAAATGTTGTACCTACGTTTAACAGACCAAAGGGCATCTTCTGATATAGCATATGTTCACCAACTTGGTTGTAAACGTTCATCTTGAATTGATCCTCCTCCTTAACTAGGATCTAATTGAAACCTGAATACCTATCCAGCATTGAGAATCTCTGCATACCAGCCACAGATCTGCAGAAGTCCGCCCCACTGAAGGAAAATGATAATGATCCTTGAAAGATGCATTGTTCAAATCCCTGAAATTAACACAGAGTCTAATTTCACCATTCTTCTTTCTCAACTGGAACTAAATTTGCGACCCAAGTAGAGTACTTGATGGGAAAAATTATCTTCGCCTCAATGAGGTTGGATAATTACTTTCTCATGAGAGGCTCTATCTTTGGATTAACTGGTCATTGTTGTCTGTCTGACGAGCTTGATATGAAGATCAAGGGCAATGGAGTGTTGAGCAGCACTTGGATCAAAAACTTTGAGGTCTTCATATTCCCATGACAATATATCATTGTATTTTTGACAGAGGGAGATGAAGGCTTATTTTTCATCATGTGTGCGAGCTTTATTGAGAAACAACTCTCTTTTGTACACAATAGTGACTAGGGAGAAGTCCTCCTTATGTGGCGCACATCTATTTTTCTTCCCCCTTGAACTCATCATCAAGGCTAAACATTTTCTCTAAGGTGACCAACCGTTTATGAAACTTATTAGTCTTTAATTGAATCACTTGGTCACCATAACTGTCAAACAAGTCAGCTTGCATGCTTGATGAGAATTCAGCTTCATTTTGAATGAACTGGAGATGATCTGCGCATCAATTTTAAACACTTGCTAGCTAGTATTATTGTCTAGAATGGATGGTCTAATCACCATCTTAATGTGTTGAGTGTTTCCTTTTACAAAATACCTCAGTAGGAGAGAACTGCGAACCACGCGCGGCCATTTGATCATCTTGCTTATTCATTTTCCACGGCACCACTTTTATATTTAAGAGCATAAAAGCTCTCCAAGGATGTCCCAAACTATATGTTTATAAGCTTTGAGAAGTTTATCTCCTTTGCCTGACACTTGTTGGTGACTTGGTGGATAGCCAATTCTATGTATCCCCAAAGATCTGCAATACCTTAATCTATCTTCTTTTCAGCAATAAAAATACCATGCACCAACGCCCCTTACTCTACCACATTATTAGAACATGTGAAATGCAGCTTGTAAGCAAAGAAGAATTTCTCATTCTTAAGAGAAATGAGAACAAATCTTGCTCCCGCGCCATTTATTCTCTTGGATCCATCAAAGTATAACTTCCATAGGCTGAGGTTCAAATTGGTCTTTCTTGAGCGCCGTGTGGTAATAACAACTTCTTCTTCAAGAATTTAGTAAGTACCAAGTCCAGTTTCATAAGCTTCCAGTTCTTTAGCATATGGGTCAAATTTATGGTTCCTTTCTGCACCAATTCATCAAGTACTAGATCAGGAATAGAGGGTGGAAGAGGATGCTCTTCAGGAGACTGCAAGCTTGTTTTTCTTGGATTAAACCAGTTGGCTTGGAGAGGAGATGGGACATATGACTCTACATGATAGGAAAATATTGGTTCAGCTTGTATGGTAAACCAGGTACCATATTTTGTCTTGAGTAACATATGAGACCAATCAAAAGACAACTAGCCACCCACTTTTGTAGTAAATTCTCTTGATAAACATAAGGCAAATAGAGGAGGTAGGTCAATAATAGACACATCTTGAGTTATGGTGAGGATTTGGAACATTCATGAAGGTTCAACTCAAGATCCTTGATGATTCCTAGGGTTGTGACAGTTGAACCATCAAGTTGCAAGACTCCTTTTGTCAAGGGGCTATACTTAAGACCTAAGACATCAGCAATCTTCTTGGGCATAACAAAGTGCTAGCACCTGAGTCTATCATGAAAGTTATGCACTAGGTGTTTTCCTATGATCAAGGACATATAGAAGGGTGGGGTTTTAACAAATTTATTTACTTTGCTTCTCCTCTTCTTGGCAGATGTTGATAGAAGCGCGTGGCTTGTGAACAGTTGGATCAGCGCGATGTAGAAGTTGGGACAAGGCCTCATGCAACAGATCCCATTGAGACGGAATGGTTAGAGCATCCCACATTTTGACATTTATATTTTCTTCTTCATCTGGTCCATAATGCTAAATGGAAGACCTGATGACTTGTGCATTTGTGGTATAATGATATCCTTTCTTGACTGTTCAGGCGTAGAAGCAGGGGGCACAGTTAGCCAAAGTTGAGGCTTGACCTACCAAAGGAGGGGGACGCGCCACTTCTAGAAGAGCTTTGTGTGGAATCCTCTTGTGTAGGGACTTGAGCACTTTTACCACTTGATATATTAGCTGCATCTTTTTGCTTTTGAAGGTCAGCTTGTGTTACTGGAATTGTGATCTTGCGTGCCAAACTCGAGCATTCTCTTCTTGTATCTTGTGTTGTCTGCAACTTGGGAGCATGGTATGCTTGTGTCCTCTACAGTTTGGTTGATTGCATAAAAGTCTTCAGTGCCAAAGAACATTAAATTGGAATCAGGAAGAACTTCTGGCCTTTCTTGGTTCTCTATTTTAGGTGCACTCATTGAAGGTTCACAGTTGGAAGCATTTTGAATCATGTAGGCTTGTGGACACAACATTGGCATAGTGATATTGACTGTGAGGAATGTTGCAAGGGAAGCACCACTCCAACTCTTCTGCCAAATTGTTCTGAACTAGAACAAGTTCCTAACTTGTGTTGGGCACGTGAAGAGAGGGCGTAGGAGGAACAACTTGCAAGGGAAGATGTGCGTTAGCATGCCATCTGTCATTCTGCTGGTTGGTTGCACGTATCTTTGATTTCCATATTGATTCCACCAAGGCTGACTACTTTGGCTATGCACCTGATTAGAAATGCTTCTATAGTATTACGCCTATTGTTTCTCTAATGATATGACCTTGTTTGACAAATTTCTAATCAGGGTCTTCAATTCTTCATCTTCTTTCTAATGCACCAAAGAGTAGGATGTTGATGCAACAGGTTGCGCGCTTTGCTCAGGAATACAAATAGGGACCACAGAAGGTTGGGGCACTTATGACATTTCTAGGAACAAGGGCATAGGTGGTCTAGGAGCTATCTTTCATGTACCTGAATAAGACTATTTTCCACCCTTACTTCAATATTATAAGTGGCTGGTAAAGTCCTACCTCCCATGGATTGAATCATGACTGAGATATCGTTGTTCAGTACCTTCAAATAATATAAAAAATCATGTTAGGTTGTAGATCTTACCACAAGAGAAATTTTGTCCCAAGTCTTCTGAAATATGATGTTGAAATCAGTTATCTTCTCATTATGTGCCCCCTCCTTGTTGTTGTCAGTTGTTCCACCAAAGATAGGTGATCTGACTTTTCTTCAAAGTAATTACAAATATTTGTTCCAAGCTCATCCCAGGTGGAAATAGATCCAAGTCTCAAGCCTTGGTACCATTGAAGTGCTTTTCCTTTGAAATATGTCACAATTAGCCTGATTGTTACCATCAGGTGTGATCAAATAGAGTGAATATAACTTTGCTACATCCTAGATATTAAAGCGCTTTTCCTTTGAAAGATGCCACAAGTATCCTGACTACTAAATCATCATGTGTGATCAAATAGAGTGAATATATTTTTGCTACATCCTAGATATGCTCATGAGGGGTGACTTGATTCTCACCAGTAAAGTATGGAATACTTTTGAGTGTGCCATTTGGCATATCATGTTTCACATCCAGAACCAGGGGACTTCCTTCTGTGAAGTTAGTAAAGTTCCTTAGTGGAGGAGGTGGCTGATGCGCCATTGTAGGGTGTTGGTTGTCTGTTGTGAGGAGGATTTGAATGGGTGCGTCATGCTAGAGATGGAGATGTGCACACGGAATTTCTGGAAAAAACTCTTCTCGAGGATAGCTGGAGGTACTCGAAAGAATCTTCAGATGTTGTACACTTCTCCTTGTATGTACTCTTCTCATGAAAGGCACTCAGGACTGCTAAAACATAGATCTGTAGATATTGGGAGTCACCATATGTGTTGAAATGAGCCTCCAAAGGCTGAAATACTAAGTCCACACACCAAAACTTAGTAATATGAAATTTAAGCTTTCATTGCTTATCCCACCGGGCATGTCAGAAATTGTTGGTCATCAAACTTGCACCCTTGTCTCAAATCTGGAAGAACCAAGTCATTTGTGACAACAATGGAATTTTCCCCAAGTTGTGGGACCCTTGCACACTTGGGACAGATCTCTAGAAAGGTTGCTTCCTCTATCTAATTCTACTGCTACTGCCACTCCTAGTGCTGAAACAGAAAGCTAAGATAACAATGCCAAGGGACCAAGGATAGAAGGATAACATGAAATGAAACTACACTAAAAGGTGATAACACCATAAAAGAGGGATGAACAATATCTATTATGAGAAAAAATGAAAGGAAATACATGAAAGAAGGCTAGGCACGTGTAGCACAAGTAAAACGTTTTACCAAATAATTTTCATAAAACACAACTAGAAAGGGGATTACAAGGGACGTAGAATGACACAACGAGCATGCAATGAAAAAGAAAAGGAAAGGAGAAGGAATATAAACACATCAGGAAAGAAAGTAGTCACAAAAATATGCTTATATTACTTTCAAAAATGAACAGATTTGTTACAATGGTGAAAGAGGCCGATAGACACATGTACGAGCCATATGTAGAGGTCTACAACTCATAATATAGAAAATATGAAGTCCTTAGCCATAAATGCGTAAGGATCTAAAATGTCCAACATTAATAATGAACCAAGCTCTTACATTTATAGATGAATCCATGGAAGAAGAAGAGAAGAAGGAGGGAAGAAAACCTGAATTTAAAATGCAACCACCAACAAGAATCGATTAGTGCATGTAAATCCACTTGTAAGTATGTCAAATACGTTTCCCCAATTCTGTTTGGAATGTTGGAGAAGGAAGGAGGACAGATCATATCAAATTGGATGGTTGAAACAATCAAATTTGCTCATTAATGCCCTAAAATACATTTTCCCATTTCTCACCTACCAGATCCACCAATAATTTGAATTTGAATGTTTAGCATTATATCCCATGTTAGTAGCTATTGATTGAGACTAGACGCGCACCGATCATATCTTTGTAGAAAAAGATATGGCTGTCAGAAAATGCCAGATCCGTCTGGGCATGCAAGACACATGGTGTGAGTGGATTAATTGAAGAAATCGGCTAACCATTCATTTGATTTTTCATTTCTTCCACGTGTCATTTGTTTTTTGGTCATCAAGATTCGTTAACCTGTCGGTGCACTTTGATTAGTCACATGTGTCATACTCAAGCATGTCAAAGGATGACATGGCACATAAATGTATGAAGGAGGGAAAAAATATAATGGGTGCAGAAGAATGAGGCACAAGAAGGAGGCAAAAGGAAGGATTGCAAGGTTAAGATGGAACAAAGAGGAAAAGGAACTTAGAAGAAGGGGAAATCACGCAAGGCACATGAGGGAGAGAAGGGGGGCACATGAGGAAATGCAACCAAGGGAATGTGCCAAGTGAACTTGATCCCGCGCAACCTTGCCAGAAGGTGTATATAAGCTACACAAATAACTAGGAGAGTTATTTGAATACCAAGAAAATTATTATCTATGGGAAAGCTTAAATATCATGCGAAAACTTTGTCTTCGACTCATTTTCAAAGAAAATCAACTTTCAAGCCATCTACTAAGCCCATTGAATCAAAATATATTATCAACGTCGTCTCTACTCCTAAAAATATTCAATCGAAACCTCCAAAGTTTACATTCAAAAAAATTCCTTATGCTCCACATATTCTATTACCACAACTTATCAAGAGCAACCTTATTATGCTTCCACCTCTGCTCACTCTGGATCTATCAGCATTGTGGATTTTCCAAAAAAGATTTTGAAATATGTTATTTTTGTGGATACCATTGTGGATAAAGTGTTCTATTTATAGTAGTATTTTCACTTAAATGGGCCAAAATAAGAAAACGGAAAATTAAAAATGCTTCAGGTTTGAAACCCAACCGCAAAATAAACATTCAGGTAAGAAACTACACGATTTGGTACCATTTCCTTAAAAACATGTTTATATTTCCTAAATTATTCAATAGCCAAGGTTTTCCACATACTTAATGGCCAAACTAAATAGATTTATGCACCCGACACTAGAAATTTATCCCCAACTAACATTTCTTACATCTACGTGCACACATTGAACACCATCTTTTAAACAGTATTTTTGTTTGTTTTTCTTCTTTCCACTTCAACACCCCTATTCTAATTCTCAATAGTTTTATTGAATTTTAATATATGTGGCACCCAAATTATGATTTTACCATCATTGTCTTTAATTTCTCTAAATGTATGGAATTCAAAGCCTAGAAATTTTCTAAATGATTGAATACAATATCTTACTAATTCACATGCACATTTATCAGTGTTACCATTTTTAACCCATATTCAATAAATATGATCACAATTCGACTATTCTTCAAGTGAGACTAATTAAATTGATTTAAAATTCAAAATTCTCTCCCAAATTGATAGAAATTTGGTGCAAATGATGCTAAAATTAATCTTTTCAGACCTAGTCCAAGAATTTGGTCTACGCCAAGCCAGTGTTTTAGTCAATTTGTATCTTCATCTTGATGATCCCAAGGGTTACTATCATTCTCATTTTCAAAATGTTCTACTATACATTTCTACTCTCTTGCTTGCACTCTTCCGGACCTTATTTACCTGACACTGGATGTTTTGATAGTATTTTAGAAGTAGCTCCACAAATTTACTGCTAGTGATTAGGTTGGTCATCCATGTGAATTTAATTTTTATCTCGTTTTCAAACATTATATTCTTTCTTTATTGAAAAAACACCTCGTTGTAATAATTAAAAAAAAAGAAACATACCTAATAAGCCATCTCTGACCTAATTGGACTATGTAGTTCATGTACGATAAAAACACCAAAACCTATGCTATTAAAAAACATGTAATAGATGTCAACCATTGGATATGTCCATCAGCTATATTCTATAAAAATGCACCATCTAAGCTTGATGGAAACCCCATAACATCGTCATAATATATGTGCATGGAACATGCATACCCATCATCATGGTGAAAGGCTCTAACATAATGATTTGGCACTGGCAGCGACACGTCATATGTGGCACATAAATTTTGGAACATACATTTGTCTTCATTGACAATATGGGGCACATTGTTTAATGATAATTTGAAACTCATTTAACCAAAAACAATCACAATTTCATTAGTCCTTCATTTTGTGAACAACTTAATGTTGTTTGGAAATGTCACAAGGAAGTAAGGAAAGCTATCAAGATATTTTGAAAAGGGGAAATCCATTGAACTAGTGTAGAATACCATCACCATTAGAAAGAGGATGGATGAAGGAGTCATGCCATCATGCAAGGTATGTATTTTTTCTCCCATTCCATGTCTAGTAAAAAATAGATATTTTTTTCATGTTGTAGATTTTACACAGAGAAAATAGATCCCTACTGATGTATTTATTAAAATATTTATGGAATTTTTTTGCAAACATTCACATGGCATCCAAAAATTCATAGATTTTCTTTCTTATCCTCTGCAAGCATAGAGAAATCATGCATTGTCAAAATTTTGGGGGTAAATAGAGAGATTGGTAAAAATGGCCTTATAATTTTAATGTTTGATGAAATTTATGGAAAGAATTCATAAGAAACATGCCCAAACTAGCATTGTAGAATCCTATAGAATAAAAAAATGGGAATGAGAAAAAATTGACCCTGTATTTTAGAATATGCATCATCCTAGCTGGGGCATGTTTCATGTGAGTTTTTTCAAGGCATTGGTTATTATTTGTGTGTTTTTCAATATCCTTTTTTCTTGACTATCATTTGTTCAACTTCATAAACAAACTATTTTTTCCAAAAATCGCTATGTTTAATCTCTTACAAGGGCTTTGTTTACTTTTCTAACCTATATTTCTTCACCCAAATAAATTATTTGTATGAAAAACATTTTCCCAATACTTGCATGGCATGAGATGACCTCCATTTTTCATTACCCTTTTAGTTTTCCCCCATTAACAAAATTGAGATGGGTAATTAAGGATTTCATGGAGTGTTTGAACAAAACTACAATAACATACCCTCTACAAGATGCTTTAATACAACCAATGTGATTGGATTTGAATTATGAATGGATAGAAAATGAATAAATTTTGTAGATCTTCTAATCATGCTTAGGTTAATGTTAGATATTGTTATGCATCAATACCATAAGAACATTGTTATTTAACGGCTCTATAATGGGAATAAGTCAAATGTGAAATAACCATAGGCCATAGAATCATTGTAAAAATAAAATAAATATTACAATTATATCATGGGAATAAAATTAATGTAAAATGATATATATGTATGTCATCTCGGCCCCCGCAAGTATAGGGAACACATTTTCTTCAAACAAAGAAGTAATTTTTTTCAAAAATCCCTTGGACACAATCATAAGAAATATGTCATATGCTAGATGTTTAAATGTAATAAACATGAGTGGATTTTAGTATTGATTATAAAATAATGCATTAATTCAAATAGGTTTAAAATGTGCTTAGGTTATTGTTAAAAAACACACCGTGTTTTTCAACAATAATATAACCACATTAAGTTTGTTTAATGTATTGTAAGTCATGAACTATTGATGGGTTTGGGATGGGCATATACGTGTCTCAAAAGTTTTTTGGACTAGATCCACACATTTTGTCTAGATATTATATGTATCCCATTTTTCTAAATTTAAGCATCCTTCTTAGGGTGTGTGTCTTGTGATTTTGTTTATTTTCTTAGGGTCTACTAAGATTATAAAATACATAATATTGTAAATATAATAGTCTAAATTAATCTCTTGGATTGATCAAGAAAGTATCTACCCATGTATTTTGATGGAATACAACTATGTTTGTATCTATGTTTTCTTCAATAAAAAATTTTATATGTATAATATAATTTTTTTTATGTTTACCATATAAATGCACCATTCAATGCGTTGGGGAGTTGAGCGGGTCAATGGATCAAATCTAGCCTTAGTTAAGGTGAAACCAACTTTTTGTCAAATATAACAATCGACCACACCATTTACCAACTATATATGTGGAGAAAAATCACTATCGTGGGAATCTACAACTTTGGATGAGCATCTTTAGGTTGAGCCCATGCGGGTGTTTCAGGTTCATAAGCTTCGCTTGAAAAATAGGAAAGTCTCTTAGAACAATGTCCATTGGAACCAATATTCAGATGAGAGTACTACCTAGGAGGACTAAGATGAAGTCCATAAGGCTTACCCACATTTATTTTATTAGTTAATTTACTTAAACTATTAATAATAATCATTGGTACGATGTTTCCTCTAAGAGGGGAAGGATGTCACATCCCAAATCTATGCATCTATTATTTTTGGGAGCTAGGTAGCAGTGGCCACATTGGACACTGCATATTGTTATTGATTTGATATGTTATATTTCATCATTTATCATGCAATTAAATTAATCAGTGGATCTTTATGATATCCAAAATACATAATTATTTCTTATTGTTGTTTTTTATGATATCTAAAACATTTGAATGGGTCTATATACTTCATAGAACATGTGTTTAAGGCATAGGATATATAATATATTAACCTAAATAATAGAAAAAAATGATCACTCTAACAAAGGATTAAGTTTATTTTTAAATAACAATTTTTATTGGATAAAGATGTAACTTATCCAAAAGGAAATATGTAGCAATTACCTACAAAATATATTAGGATATGTGTGTGTGTGTGTGTGTGTGTGTGTGTGTGTGTGTGTGTGTGTGTGTGTGTGTGTGTGTGTGTGTGTGTGTGTGTGTGTGTGTGTGTGTGTGTGTATATATGTATATATATGTGTATATATATATGTATATATATATATATATATATATATATATATATATATATATATATATATATATTGGATCATTTGGATGTGATAAATATGAGGAAGGAGAAATGAAATTTATTTTCATATAATGGGAAAATTGTATACCAAGTTATAAATAATGAAATTATGTGGTTAGAGTATACTACCTTATGAGCATTTATTATCATCAAGGGATGAATTATTAACTTTTATATATAATATACATTATAAACCTTATTTATCATTATCACTAAACTTTAAAAACCTTACTACTGAAACCAATTATAAGAAGTCATTTTGAAAATTCCATTACTTAAAGTAGCAAACTGTGATTAGGATTCTTGTAATAATGATCTTCTTAAGTGGTATGGGACAATTGATGAGGTTATGATTATAGGAACTATGATCATGATTTGATTTGATTAATTATTTTATTAAAATATATATACAAGTTAATTTTAGGTATCTCTATAATGACAATATAATCGGGTGGTATGAGACACTCGATAGTGTTGAGCTTTAAAAGGTACTAGGACTAGTTTTCGTTCCCAAAACTATAAGAAGGAGAAACAGGTGTCTTGTTGGAAAAAAATTTCATCCTTGGGAAAAGAGTATGTTAGCGAGATGTGTTATGGGATTGGGGAGAGACCTATACAAGGGGTTAATTATCCTAGGTGCAAAATTTCATTATGAAAAGTACAATGGGGTTAAATAAACTAGATACATTAGGTAACGCTATACATTAGGTAACGCTATACATTTGTTTAAAGGATTCAACAAGGATAAGATAGATCCAAGGTCCATTCTTAATTAATTAAGTGGAATTAACTTTTGTTCTAGTACATGTGGGATTATTGTAGGGAATTCCTTACTTAGCCATAAGTCTTTTGGCTATAATCATTCTCATCATTGTACAATTTATAGGATGTTTCCTATTCCTACCCTAACCTAAGATTAAAATTTTTGGGTAACTATTTACACGTAATCTCTCTTTCTTTATTTATTTCTCACATCTTCCTACTTGTGAAGGGAAGGGCCACTCTCATGGAGGATAGGTGCACAGGGATCCGTAAGGATCATGGTTGGAAGTAAAGTGCATTGATGATAGTCTTTCTCTGCCTACATAAATTGACAATGGGATAGATCTCTTACGGCATACGGCAGTAGTGTTCTAGCACAATGATACATAGCCAAATTTTATTTACATATTGATGTATATTATATTTTATATTGAAAACATAAACTATTGTAATCAAGAGAAGGGACTTGTGGTGTATTAATATTATGTATAGCATGGAAATAAAGGATAAATTTTATTTATAGTTATGTTAAATGGAAATAAGATTGCTTAATGACTCTTAAGTTAAACATGATCTTTGGTTATTAATGAAAACTAGTGAATATAAGATAATCCGTTAGGTTTTAGATGCAATGAAGTTAACTAGTTAAATGGTTGTATGGATCATATGTGCTTGAATTTGATGTTTACATATGACCTTGAAATAAATTGAAACATCACCAATTAATTGGGTATACCATAATTTATACACACAATTAGATAACATAGTGAAATTGATGTTTGGAAAAAATGGATACAAATTTGATTTAAATAGAATCAAGAACTATTAATTTTAATTCAAAGTAATCAAATGCATAGGATTAAGTAAATTTTGTGTGTGTGTATAATTAATTAATATGTTTCTTGTTGATGATATAGTTTATATAGGACTAAGAAACCTGATTGTAATGGTTAGCCATACTGGGTTAAGTGTGTTAAAAAAATAACTCCGATGTTAAATTATAAAAATGGTGTGTTTTTATGATCATGTTTTGTGAAGACATTACATGCTCTTTTCTTCACTAGCATCTATTCATCTTTACTTGCACACTATAATTTCTAAAAATCATGACGTTTAATATCTTACATTGATGAATAAAGTTTCTACATAAGTAATTGGAGTGAATTTAACTTTGTTTTCTATCTAGAATTTTTCTAATGAACGTTCTTTTTTAGACTCGATCTATTTTTCAATATCATTTTTCACTCCCTACCATTTATTCAACTTCAAAAACTCATTGTATTTTATAACAAGCATCATTTTTAATCTCCTACATTGATGAAAGAATCTACTACATAATTAATTATATCAAATGCAACTTTGTTTTCTATCCATCCTTTCTAAAGTGAACAGTTTGTTTTAGACTTGGTGTGTATTATAGACACCAAAATTGGGTCACACTCCCCTTGGTCCCTTGTCAAATAATCACCTCGAACACACTCACATAATCATGGCCCCTTTCACCCCAATCTAATATTAATTTAATTACTTTAATTAAATTAATTCATGATCTCATGATGTTTATTATTTAAATATCCTAATTGAGATAATTCTCACACCACCACCTCGCCTATACACCTCACCTAGCCACCTCACCCTAGACCTATTCTTAGTATGTTTCCATAACTAACTAAGACCTACCTAAACCCTATTAATCAAAGCCTACATTCCCTCTAACCACATTCCCACCCGTTAGAAAGGAAGCTTCCATTCTAATCCGTGGAGAAAAATGCATAGGATCCAAGAAATCAAGTGGATCTACCCAACTTAGTAAATCTAGGAAATCCTGCCCTAACCAATGCCAGTCACTATAAACCGCCATCGGTCAGCCCGGAACCATCGTCGGTTACCATTTATTCCCCAAAACAACCTTATTTCGAGGCTGGCACATTCTTGAGAAAGAAGAGATGAAACCAAAGCTGCATGCAAGCAGAACTAGCATTTGTACATACATTAGAGCATTCACAGCCAGCATCAGAAGTGATTTCAAAGCCATTTGCATTCACAGAAGAATCCAGGGAGGCACCATCACCACACCAAACTCCATCCATTTGATCAACTGCCATTGTCCATCCAGCCATCAAGCTCATATAATAGTAAGTGTTTCATTAACCAGCATTCATCTACTGTCATTTTAGTAGGATTTGTTACCTCTGTTATTAGTTTCTACTTGCATTCCCATTCTCCCATCTTCCACCTTCATGCAAACTTGATCATTCCTTCACCCACACCATTAAATTTCCCATACCTAACTTTTAAATATCTTTGAGTATATCCCAGATCTCCATAGACCTTGCCATTTCCCTCTCCATTTCCATTTAGCCCTAGATCTGTCCTCATACTGAGATTTTAATAAATTTCCTCTACCCCAACCATACCGATGTCGGTTACCCACAACTGTCATCCGGTTCACTTAAACCAACATCGGTCATACCAGACCTGACATCGGTCTCTGTGTTTTACCCTCAGACCAAGAACAAAGCCTAAAATCCCCACCAAATACCCAAAACAGCCCAGAACCAGACCCTGACCAGTACCAGTACCTTGACAGAGACCTTGACCTTCAGATTAAATCATAGCCTAGCCTGTTGTGAATGAATCTACTTATTGTAGTCGAATGAGATACCTAAATCATTTTAACTACAATAGGATTTCATTTATTGTTAACATTGAGTTGTTTTAAATAGTGGATTGACAGCCTTCTAGGGAGTATCACACTTCCCAAATCTAGCATACGCTAGGTAGTCCACTACATATACTGTTTAACTTCTATTTTGGTGGTCTTGTTTTCTATTTCAGGTAGTTCCTCCTAGCCAAAAGGAAGCTCTCACGATCATATATGGATCAAGAAGTCATACGCACGCAACAACCTTCAACCAGCTTTAACAGGTATTCCTCCTAGCCCATTTACCCTTATCTATTTCGTCAATATTCAAAGAAACACTCTAAGAATCAGGTGAAACATTTTGGAATGCCCAGTGGGACCCATTCAAGGTTCCTTGCATTTCTTCATTTTTTAGGTGAAAATTTGTATGTTTGTTTCCTTTCCAAAAGGTTCTCACATTAAAATTTCTCCCCTAGAATTTTCTCTTCTTTCTATTGTCTCAAAGCAATCGTGTTTTGGTGCTATAAACAAGAATTGTTCTTCTCTTTCATTTGTACTGCATTAGTGAAAGATCATATTCTCTCCTATTCATCTTTTTGTGTCATCGAATTTGATATTTTGATTTGGGATTAAAACCAACTACATTTCATTATGCTTTACTGCATTAGCTCACATTAAATGAGGGCAACCTATATGCTGGATGTCATGCCCAGCTGATGGTTGACAAACTAATCGTAGAAAAGCACTTTCTTTCTCTTTCTCTCTCTCTAAGTCTTACCAAACATCACAAAATTGAAAAACATACACACATTCTTAAACAACATCTCACCCGAAAGAAGTTGTAGGTGATCACACGATCATGGTATAGTGGGCACCCCGTTGGTTATCTCTGTCTAGCACCCCATCAGAGGATGGCCCGCCCCCACCATAACATAACCTGAAACCTCTCCTTGTAGATCTCCTTCTTCATAGGATGTCTTCCTCACCAAAAACTCTATTCTAAAGTTCATGAGTCAGTCTTCTAAATAGCATAAGCTGAACAAACATAAACAAAAAAGCACTCTTAGGATCGTATTTTTCTTAGTGTTTCTGTTTGGCTTGTGTTTTGGCGGTGAGAGGACACATTCTTCATCTTTTTATTTCTCCTTGCACGTTCCTCATCATAGTTGGTGTATTCCAACTTCTTTTGAGTGTGTCTGGGCTCCATTTTCATCATTCTCAAAATTATGGGTTTGATTCCACACTTGATTTTAAATCACAACCACCTTTTTCTTCATTTCTATCTCAATTTCACAGTAACCGGTGTCAGTCCTGCGACTCGTCGTCGGTTACCCTTTGACCATCACTAGTTTTACCCAACTGGCATCGATTTACTTGTTCTTTTGGTTAACCTACCCAAAAATACACCTGTTTCATTTTCTTCATTGTTCAGAGTCTCTGTAACTCTTAGCATCTTCTCTGTCTTGATAAAATCCATCTACAACTTCTCTACCTAGTAGATTATCAGTCTTCTGCCTTGTTTGGAAAACTGTTATTTTTCCACAGTGACTGAATGCGGTTACCTTTAACTAGCCACGATTACCCTCCGACCTGACATCAGTTTACCCTAACCAGCATCGGTTAGCCTGTGTAATTTTCCAGCTGACATTTTTACTCAATCCACCTACCATTGCCTATTTTTCCCATTTTATGTTCTATTTTTGTGTCATTTACAGTCCTACCAAATCAGTACTTGTTCACATGGTGCTGACTCGTAGCCAAGCAAACACCCTCATAATCCATGCCAGTTGTCAACCACTCCCACCTAGTCCTTCACCACCTTCTCGTTCTATCACCCATGGATCCTACCCAACCTATCACCATCACCGTAGGTGACGAGGATTTCGCACGACTCCTTGACCATAACCCTTCCACCATACAGTTCTATCTTTCTCACTTGTCCACTCGAGATGCCTCGGGTCAGTTGATATATGGCATGCATGTATCTATCCCCTGGCACTCGTTCCTACTTCTGCATCATTCCCTTCTGGCTCCGCACTACCCACACATACCTTACCCCAAGTCATTTCACAGCTATGCCCTATACCTATTATGACCGCCGCATCTTCCACTTCTATTGCACCCACAACATCCACTATACCTTCCTCGACCAATATAACCTATTATCTCACATATACCCATAGCAACACAACCACCCCTGGTATCGATGACCTCTACCCCTTTTCAAAACATTTTCCTTTTTATTCCAGTATCCTTAGCCTCCATCGCTACTAGAGTCACCTTGACCCTTCCACCTCCATATACATACTATCATCAACCTCCCATTTCATCTATCATTCATTTTGGGTACGTACCCCCTATCTCATTCCCTCATTCTCAACCTACCTATTCAGCATCACTATATACTAGGATGCCATCTCCATCATATGTCCAACACCAACCCTCTTATGCTACAAGAGGTACTCATCCATTACCACCTACCAATGACCTCATCAAGTTAATGATGAATAGGATGCAAACACTGGAGGCATCGGTTTCCGTCTCACACAACTCTCTCACCTACAATGATATTTGCAATGAGCCCATACACCCATCCATTCCTATTTTTCCATATCTCGTACATTGGGAGATGCCTAAATTTAACTGCTTCAACAACAAAGAGGACCCGCAACAGCATTTGTGATCTTTCAAACAAGGGTGTTATTTGATCGCTCATGATGACACTTTTCTTCTGCGGACCTTTCCCATGTCTCTAACTGGGCCCACATTAGACTGGTATAGTGGGTTACGTAGACATTCTATCTTCTCATTTAATCAGGTAGCCCAAGCCTTCTTGGATCACTTCTCCATTAACATTGTTAAGAAGGTTACCATGACTGACCTCTACTCTACATGTCAATATGATGATGAATCTATAGCAGGATTTTGTCACTCACTAGCGTAGCCTGATCAACCAACTCACATTCCAATTACCACAAACTGAGCTCATAGAGCTCTTCACTCGGGCTTGTGCTAGACATATCTCATTGACCCTGCAGGTCCAGAAACTTTTTGAACCTTCGATGAGGCATTCATCATGGCACAACAAACTAGAGATTCGGGCCATCTAGGAAAAGAAAATTCAACTACACAATAAAAACTCAGCATTTAAGTCAAACGATACCTCTTCTTCTTCGAAACCACAGAATAATTATTCAAAAGCCAAGGGGACCACTAATGGAGTGGTACTTGAGGCCGGTCCAACTCATCCATCAAATCACGCTAAGCCCTCATCTAATATTTCTCCTTTCCAGACCTTTTAATTCAGATGACAACAATAGAAATACACCCCAATTAGGGAGCCTTATTCTTTTGTCTTAGAAAAGCTCATTAAAGCTAGGGCCATTACCCTTCCCCCTATCAAACCACACACTGGTTTTGATCCTACTCACCCCACACCTACATGGTACAAAGAGCACAACTTCTGCAACTATCATCAGGTAAAAGGTCATAGTGACGGTAATTGCATCACTTTCAAAAACATTGCCTAGGAAATTCTCGAGAATGGCGAGTTAGTCTTGGATAACCCAAATGCACCTGCCAATCAAAACGTGTACAATCTTCAAGAAACCATTTCCTAATCACGCCCCTTCTTCTGATCAAACTGGACAGACCTCAACTAATGATAGCCATACCCGCGAGGTCCATGCTATTTTTAGTGATGCACTAGTTGCCTCCCAATTACCTCATATTCCTTCCATAGAAGAAATATTGACCCGAGGTCCTCCACCTACACATGAACCCACTTCACCTATTCCTCCACCCATAGAGGAACACCCTTCATCTCCTCTCTCTCACCTGTGAAGGAGTCTTCTATTAACATTAAAACCATTTCACCTTTGGCTTCTCCACCTAGAAAGACGTCACCAGCGGTACCTCTCTGACCCACGGGAGATGCTTGTTCATCTCCCTCGCCCACAGAGGAACACTTGTCATCTCCTCCACCTATCAAAGATCCAATAGAAATGCCATTACCTCTAGGTGACCATTCTCCATCAGCCACCCAAGATCCTGCTAACTTACTTTCGGATCTCTTACCCTCAGAGGCTGAAGCTAGAAAATTTTTTGTTTCTAAAACACATTTTACGGGAATCACCATTGGATCCACATCAACCTCACCCACAGCAGTGCCATTATCACACTTAGCTGATCGCCTAGATTATGTGGATAGAGCCTTAATTTGGGGGCATCTTCTAATTCCTGTCTCAACACAAATGCATATGTCACTCATTGACACCTCCACTATTTATCTAGAAGTATTTCGGCCGATCAAACCAAACACAACCACAACTATCACAAATTCTCCTACGATACCATTCATGGCTCAACTTACACCTCTACCAATAACCAAACATGCATCTACATCTAAACCCACCTCTACATCATTTGCCTTGCCTAAACCTATTACTACTTTAGGGGTCATCCCAACGGCTAGCCTTACTCATCCACCCATCAAATTAGATTTAGCTACATCCTCCAAAACTAACACCAAACTTAACCCGACCCCTAAATAGAAAAACCAATCTCCTAGACCTCATACCCCAAACTCACCAACCTTGCCCTTATCACCTTCACCTCTTCCGTCCATCCTAGGAACTCACCCCTCGACCCTGACTAAGAAACCCCCATCCACCGGTAAACCTAGAACGCAGCAACCCATTTCCCCATCTTAGACCTCTAATATACCGAAGCACCCCACACAACCTCCTCCCTCACCTATAACCTTTTTTCCACCCATACCTCCAATACCATCGATACCTTCTTCACTACCCATAAAACTTCCTTCCCTTTACCTCACACCTCCTGCCCAACCTACGCCATCTACCTCCATAGCACCTTGGTTTCCCCCATGGGTAACCCGCCCTCTTCCATTGTTCACTTTTCCCTCTACATCTTGTGCGCCCATATCACCTTTACCCAAGAAGGTGCAACCTAAAGGAAAAAATCTCTAGCCCTCCAATAAGGTAGTTAAACCAACCACACACTCTATTTCTAGTTCATCTACCATGCCCCTACCCAAGCAGACACGACAAACACCTAAGACCATAACCCAAACTGCTCTCCCTCTTTTAAAGACTCTTCCCATATAGTAAGCCACACCTACACCCAAACCCACATTCACCTCCCATTGTGATCCACTAGTGGGATCCTATGCCAAAATCCTAACCAACCTCTTCGAAACTTCTATTATCACATTACCACCTCTTAGACCTTACGACCCACTCAAACCCAAACCAAAAGGTTTTGATGAAACCAAAATTTGTGCCTACCATCGTGTACCGGGACATGATGTAGAGAACTGTAAGGCTTTGAAAATCATTCTTATCTAGTTATGTATGAGTCCTGAAGAAGACTTTGATGATGATGACCCCATTTCACCAACACTAGTTTCCACAGTTCTTCTCTCATTGCCTACTCAGCAACCAAGACCTCCACCCTTACAACTCTTAGATCCACCCCAAGATTTGAAATTAACATGGTTAGCATAAGAGAGTTATCCAAATCACCACCCAAATATCATTGTACCCAACTCACTTCATAAGGATTTTCTCCCCCAGTATGTCTCTAGAAGTCATGCCATTATACCACTCATCCTACACCTTCTCCATTTACCCCCTCCCCTCAGATTAACATGATCAACATTGGTACCCACGCATAGAGAAGGACAAAGGAAAAGAAAAGGAAAATGACCCACCGACTAACCCTATACCTAACATACCATCTGCACCCACACCTAAATTCACTATCTGTGTCCCCACATATCCTATTTCTAATGGGAGTTACACATCGCGTGATGCTTAAATAGTTACACCAATCCTCCCTCAAAATGTCCCTATATGACCTCACCCAAACCTCTGAATCCCATCACCAAGCTCTCATGGATGTTCTCCAGTCTATTGAGGTCTTACCAAATGACCCTACACCTGTAGCCTCCATTATTACATCCTCATCATGTAGCCTCTCTCACCGAATTATCACCTTCTTCTACACCTCCACCTACTCACCAGAGTAGCCAACCTCAACTTCTCAGATGAAGAGATCACACCACACCAAACTGATGGCCCATATCCATCTCTTTTCATCTCCATCCATATTGATAATATATGTGTACGATGTGTTATGATCGATGGGGGCACTAACATTAACATCATCTCCTCCCATGTGTTCAACCAAATGCACATACCCAACAATTACATGCATAAACATCCCGTCATGTTGTGTTCATTTAATGATGCTATCACCTTTACACTTGGCACTGTCATCCTCCATGTTTGCATGGGCCCCCACACTGTTCCAAAGTTATTTTATGTCTTGGAGGGGGAATTTCAATATAACTTGTTGCTTGGTAGACCCTGGATTCGTGTCATGGGTTATGTTCCTTCCACTTTGCACTGTTGTGTGAAGTTTGAGCATGAAGGACACCCCTCTACCATTCCGACGTAGACCCATCACCTTTCAAAACATACAACATGCTTTACCGACCCAATGACGTGTTTATACCCATTAAGGTGTCTACCTCCATGACCACTTCATCTTCACCTACACCTCCACTTACCAATGCCACCGCTACATCAACCAAACCTAACTCCTCCATCCCTACCACTGCCACGACCTCCACTGGCGACCCATCAACCTCCTAATCAGCTGGCTCCACCTCCGATCCAATCTCTAACACATCATCTATCCCAGCTTCTCACATATCGACCACCGATCCCTTGGAAGGAATTTTTTAACACCTCACTCTGGGGGAGTATTGCCTTTATAATTTCAACACATTCCTTACTCCACAAGAGTATGGAAGCCTTCACCAACATCCCCATTACGATCACCACATAGGAGAGCATCTCCTTTACGGTCCTCCCCACCTTCGTACTAATCTCACCTATGGGGGACTTGATACTACAACTTATACACCTGAACCACCATCACAAACCCACCCATTTTCTGCCAACCTCTAGTCACTCACCAATCATCATTTCACCCACACCTTTCGGTACGGATGTGTATGGAAGGGTTTTGGTTTTGGATTTTATGAGAAATGCCATCACACTGTTATTCCATGTACTACCTGCAAACATAATGACCATAGTGGTATCAAATTTGTTGAACTACCTACCAAAAAGGCCCACATTGAGCTCATTACGGATATCAACCCTTCTCCACCTTCTTCACTACCTTCACTTACAGAGTCGATGGATCCGGAACCCATCCCTCCTAACTTTCTTTTTTTCATAAACACCATTTCCTTGGGGCCTATGACTTAACAACATGAGGGCTAGGCTCCCTCCTCTCTTCCCTTCCTGTAACACCCTTGACAATTGTTATTTTCCTCCTTTGCATTTCAAGTGTTGACATGTGATTTTCCTTATAAGGATATGTTTTTTTTATTATTGGAAATCATGCTTGATATGGATAAGTCTTTTATGCTCTTAAGATCCTTTGACTGAATTGGAATGGCTTTCCTCAATCCATTTTCCACTTCTTGTAGGTAAGTTGCAATCTGGTTTAAGAGTTGTAAACTTCTCTTTTATCTGACTCATCCTTGGATCAATTTCAGTGATCCAAGGAATGTTTTAAATTTGTTCAGATTGAACGGATGTTGAATTGACATTCCATGAATTAAGAAACATATGGAATAAACTTTCTAGATACAAGTTCTTTGATTTTTGTGTGAACATTTTTTCATTCAGTGGTATGTTTTGCTTAGGTCTTTAGAGATCAACCATGGCAGGTCATTGCTGACGTAAATGGAATTACAGCCTATTCACGGCATAGGAGAGATCTGGGATCCTATATAGGACTAACCTACGAGATCCTAAGCTAGGTAAAAATATTTCCTACCCAAGCTATGTCACTTGATAAAATTCTGATTCTAACCTAAAGCTTCTTATTCTGCTATGATTGGTTGATTTACAACCTAACCTAAGCTTGGTGCTAATGGAATTGGAAAGGTTACTAGGTATTAAAATTAACCTAGATCCTAATACTACAAGGTAATATTGTGATCTAACCTAATGCCTAAAACTATTGTGTTTTGAATTAATTTTCCTATGTGGAAATTACCTAAACCTATTTGCTAAGGCCTATGGTGGGGGTTAGTTGTTAGTGTTATATCCTAAGGTATAAATTTTAATCTACCTAAGATCTAACCTAAGCAAGTAATATATCCTAAACTATTGGGTATAAATGGGGACATATGTGGTCGCATGTATTTGGGTGACGGTTCCTAAAGCATTTATGATGTTGATAAGGTTTTAAATGTAAACAGACTGGCAGCTTTAACAGGGGCTAATGGGCTTGGTAGAGGCTTAGGTGGTAGTATCACTAAAATTAAACTGCATGTTATTTTGGACTTGGCATTCATGAGAATTGGAAGTCAGTGGCAAGGAAGGATAGGTGGGAAAATACAAATTAATGGAATTTATTGTTTTCGGTTTTTGAGCTCAAACCGTCTTGGAATGTATAGAGGTGGATTTTGCTTGGGTTGTTTCACTTTGCATGTTTCATGATTTTTTCTCTGCATGCTCTCTGGTTTTTCGAACCAGCAAATTGAACTACACTTCATGGCTATTTTTGAAGTTTCGAATCTATTTTCGTTTCGTGGAATGTATAAGAGGAATTCTGGAAAAGGAATTTGGTTGTTTGATCTTTCATGGAGAAGAGGAGAAGTAGTGAGCTCAGCTAGAGGTCTTCTTCGATTTGACAGAGACACTATCAGGCATGATAGGCTCTAACTGTTAAAATCTCTTGCTTTCTTCTAAGTGTTTTCATAAAAACAACTCTGCTCTGTTGAGATATGTACATTGCGTGTTCTATCTGGTTATTTGGTTGCTGGGTTTATTAAATCTTGTATTCTTGGTTTTGAATCCATGGCTAAAATGGTTCTGTGGGAAACTTATATTGTGTTGTTTTAGCACAAGAACTATGCATGTAAGAACGAAGTTGGTAACTCTTCTTGGCATTTTCAGTTTTTGGTAATTGTTTGTTTCAGTTTCGACGACTTTCATTGCCAATAAATTACTAGCTGAGTTTTATGGAAACTCTGAGTTTCACCTGTGTTTGTTGAGATTAGTGTTTTGTGAACTCAATGTGTTTTGTAATCTCGAGCTGGTAAAGAGCTCGTGTTTTTATGGAAGCTTGTATGCAAGTTTGAGTTCTGTCTGAAACTTTTTGAGTATTTGGGAACTGCTGTTAGGTTTCTTGGTGCTATGATGTTGGTGCTTGTTTCATAAATATAAGGGACTATGATTAAGCGGTAGATGGCATGATTCTTATTTTCCATTTTACGAAAACTTTGATAGTTGTTGAAATCTGCATATTACTTAATACTTGCGTTGTATTGCCATTGATAATATGGACTGTTGTAGTCTGCTTAGGGTTTGGTGCTTGTGTTTTATTGTGACCATATGAACTGTTATAAAGAGTTCATTAAGAACACGACCTTCATATTTTATGGTGTCTAGTCTGAACTCTGTTAAGGATCTTACAATCCATTTAAGTTGGTAACAAGGGTTTGATAAAATGATTAATTGAAAATGGAAGCTCTATTCTTATTTTGAACTATTTAAAACTTTATTCATTACATTCTACCTAGCATTACGATGCAGGAGTTTATATTAACTCAAATATGAGGTAATGTGATGCAAAGTGATTTAAGGAAATTGTTACTTATTGTTGGAAATGGAAACATGAGCAAGGTGTCGGTTCAGTTTGGTATTCTTTCTGGTTTTCTTTGTTTAAAGGTGTAAACTAAAAAGGGAACATAATGTTGCCCGAACTTGTTTATAATCAATTGAATGATTTTGATCTTTGGTGAGAACTTTTTCTCAACATGGTGCTCATATTTGTATTTTGAGTCTTGGGCAGAACATATTTTTTAATATGTTGTTAGATCTTGTCATTTAATTTGAGTTTATTACTGGAGTGAATTATTTTAAACTCAAAACTCTTAAAAAGAAATAGTTGCACGTGCATGGAGAAAACTGGAAACATGGTCTTGTGAGTTGTTTGGTAAACTCTGCGAGATTTTGACTGGAATTATCTTTGTAGTTTATCATTCTTATTGGGAATTCAATCTTTTTACTTTTGAAGTAATATGTTGAAAAGTATGGCAAATAATATTGTCTTGATTGAGCTCTTGGGTAATTTTGAGCGCTAGTTCTTACTCGGATTTCACTTCTTGTTAGGTCCATTGAAAGAATGTAGAGCCTATAAAAGAATTAATTATGATTCTTTTGTGACTATGGGCTGTGTATGACCTTCATTGTTTTAATGTCCCTATTTTAAATGGATCCCTTGCTTATAATGGGAAGATTTTTAAAGAAAAGTTGCATTAGACTCCTTCTTATTTTAAAGTGTTCTTGTTCTTTTTTTTGGGAACTCTTATATGAACTTAAACTGTAAATATATTGAAAAAGGGATTTTGTTAATTAAGTTGAAGGAAATGATAACTGGGTAGGATCATTTATGTTAAGCTTATTTTCTAAATGCAGTTGGAATAAGTTCATTTGTTTGGAACCTTCTATTAATTATTCTTTTAGGAAAAAGTTAATCGTTACTTGATTAACCTTCTCATACTTATCATTTGATTGAAATGAAATAGAAAGAGAATGATGTTTTATTTTAAGGTAGTTAATCTTAAGTTGAAACAAATTAGGTCATGATGTGAACATATTTCTACTTTGCGGATATTGTGTGTTTTAGTATAGTGAAATGGCTTCTCTTCTTCTTGTTTGGAAGTTAGATGTATCATCTTAATGAGAACCATGCTGTAAACACTTCCTTTGTCTTATGGTAAAAATAAATGTTGTATTCTAATTTGAAAGGTTTGGAAACAATGAGATATTATGATCTGTTGTTTGTTAAAGGTAATTGATAGGATCAATTATACTTTAAATTGTAAGATAGATAATATAGATTATAATTTGCTCTTCCCTCATAGAAGTGAATTCAGATTTATTAATGCTCTTCTTTTCTTATTGTTATTATTTATGTTTATTGTATGATATACTAATTGTTCATTAAAGCAGGGTTGTTTTATTGAAATAAATAGTGGAATGCACTTCATTTTAAGGATTAGTGCTTATCATGCTCAGTTCTTTGAATTGACCCGTGCTAGCAATTTTTACAGATGGACTTCGTAAGTGATAAAAGAAGGCACAAACTTATATGATGCATTGGCTGATTTAAGTTTGATTCTTTGTGAAGAATTCTGATTTGTTCTTGAGTTGTATTGAAAGGAAAAGTTATATTCTTTTTAGAAGGAAGGTTGTTGTTATGCAGTATGCCTAAAATGCATAAGTCTTGTAAATGTATAAGTTTTGAAAATGAATTGAAAGATGAGGATTTACTTGCATTGGTTGTGTAAATTAACTTGTACTTTTGTAAAAGATGAAATCTTATCTGTTTGATATTCTTCTTATTATTTATATGATTAAATATGTATTCTTGGATAAGTAGCGTAGAAGGGAATTAGAGTAATTTCCCTAAATGAGGTGCAGCTAGATAATTTGCAGAATTTAACGTTCTTATCTAAACAATTCAATATAGTAAGGTGATGTGTAATGAACATACAATGAAAACTATGGAAATTGTAAAGGACATAAAAGGGTGTGTTAAACCCTAGAACTTAACTAGGAAGAGGAAGACTCTTCCTCTCTCTTAAAGATATAAACAAAAAGGAAGATATGATTTCTAATCATTAGACTTCATTATAATAAGTCTATTAAGTTATAGCCTAGGTGGTTGTTACACTTCCTTGAACAATTAAGTCACATTAAATGGAACTTATGGTGTTGTTGTCTTGTTTTTGGGTAGCTATTTGTTAAGCCAAAAATTAACGAACATTGAAAGCAATCTTAAGTTAAGAAAGTTCTTCAAGGATTAATTGAATCTGATATTTAAAACAACTTAAGGAGTGTTGGATTTAGGGTTTAGCATGGTTGCTGAAAACTATTTTTAAGAATCCAAATTAACTTAACATAAGTAATCTCCTGGGGGTATGTACATCTCGATGAGGCTGTTTTGTAGGATGTTGGCACATGAAAACTACAGGGTTGTACCTTCAAGAAGATTAGGATCTTCTCACGGATACAGTGATGTAGTTGACATGTGGCAACACCCTTCTGCATTGATCGTCAAGATCTACACACTTTTGAAATTGAACTTAGTTTTACTCTAGGACTGGATAGTAGCATAGTTAGCATATGAAGTAGCCCTCTAGGACTCAGGGTACCTTGGCACATGGGGTTGACCTAGGTTGACCCAGTATGCCAATATACCCTAAGTCTTTGTGAGCCTCTTCCTATCTTAACCTATGTTGTTAACCTGAAGTAGGGTTAAACCTTAGGCAAGTGGACTAACAGAAGTAAGTAAAGGACATTCTAGATAACAATAGAGTGGGGTGAAGGACGTATTCTAGATTGACGAGTATGTTGTCAAGGAATAAGTGATACGAATAGTATGTTGGAAATATTTGGCCAAAGTATCGCAAGCTACTGATTACGTTGTCATATGTCACCTAGTCTAAGGATCGTGATGTAGATGAATATTGGTAGAAAATATTCAGATAGGTTCCTTAGATAGATCACTCAATACCCAAAACAGGGTAAGAGAACCAAGTATACGTAGTATACAAAAAATTATTCAATACTTAATGTTAAACATGAATAGATCGGTAGTTCACCGAGTCATGAACTAAATAGATCGGTAGCTCACTGAGTCATTACAGCTGCATATGGTTATTTGTTATAAGAATGGTTGTTATGGAATGTGTGTTCTAAATTATGTATTTGGAACAGAGAACATTACTCATGCAAAAAAAAATTCCTTGTTTCTAAAGTCTTAAAATAGGAATGTTACATCTTGGTATCAGAGCTGAAGGTTGTAGCTCTTGGACCTATTGTGTCCATAATCTGATAAAAACTTGAATTTTCTTATAACATAAAATGGTTAGAACAAGAGGAAACGTTGCGAATAACACTCCACCTGATGAAGGAGTAGCAACAGCCCAAAAACTTGATGAGATATTTGCTGCCTTGTTGGACATAAGAAATCATTTGGTTGTACTTGAACAACAAGTGATAGGTAATGAGGAGGAAGAAGAAGCTGGTAATAACAATCAACCACCTCCTAGGGCAACCCCAATTTGGGTGTTGATAATAACAATGTTAATGTGCTTGTCCAGCCAGAAAACAAAAAGGCAAGGTTGGCAGCTGAACTCACTCAATGATATAAAAAGGATAAGTCCACCAAAGTTTGATGGCACCATGTTAGGAGATGGAGTTGAGAATTGTCTCAGTGAAATGGAGAAGTACTTTGCAATAAGGAACTTCTCAGAGGAAACCAAAGCTATTTGGGGAGCATATCAGCTTTCCCATGAAGCATCTTCATGGTGGGACAGCCGTAAGGCTGAGTTAAATATTGATGAAACTAACATCACTTGGGATCAATTTAAAAGTTATTTTAGGTGACGTTGGCTGCCACAACTTTATTATGATCAGAAAATGACTGAATTTCAGAACTTAGCTCAAGGAAAGTTAACTGTAACTGAGTATTGGGAAAGGTTTACGAAACTCCTCAAGTATGTACCTCAGTACCAAACTGATGAGAAGTTCAGGATATGGAAATTCATCATGGGATTGAATCCATTATTGGGGGAGAGGTTGATGTTCACAGCCCAACCACTATGGAAGGGGTTGTTGAAAAATCCATAAGGTAAGAACAAAAATTAAAGGCTATTTATGCTCATAAGGAGGAAGTACGAAAGAAAGTTTCAAACTCTTCTTCAGCTTCTCTTGCACCTAAGAAAGGACCATGGAAAAATTTTGGTAATAAAAGTAAGTTTTCAGCTGATAATAATAAGAAAACAACAACGAATAAGTCTGCTGGAAATACACGGAACAATTTTGCCAAGAATAATAATAATGGACAAAAGTCCTATGGAGGTCAAAATGATAATTTTAAGGCTGGAAATAATTTTGAGTCTAAAAAGGGACCGGTAGGAGGCTATTATAATTGTGGAAAAGATCATTATGTGAATCAATGTCCTTTGAAGAAGGATGATCGTAATCAGTAGCATAAGATACATGCTGCAGTAGCTGACAAGCAAGCTAAAAGTAAGTTACACCATAGAAGTTCCTGGTAAGTTATTTGGCATACCTGTTACTATTATTTTTGATACGGGAGCTACTAAATGTTTTATTTCTAGTAAACTTGCTTCAAAACTTAAAAGAAAAGCTGGAAAAATGGATAAATCATGGACTGTACATTATGGTAATAATTATGTTCATACAGTTAGTATGTGTCTTTTTGGGGCAGTCCTTGACTTACCTAGCTTTTCCACTGAAGTTGATCTCTATGTTGCACCTTTGGGATCTTATGATATAGTCATAGGCATAAATTGGTTAGCAGAGCATAAAGCAAAGGTGGATTATTTTGAAAAACATATTAGTTGTTTAGATGATCTGCAGAAAACAACAGAGATTCAAGGTGTAAAATGAGAAATTTTAGTTAGGAAATTGTCAGCTATGCAACTTAAAAAGGCCAAAAATAAGGGTTGTACCTTATATGTAGTAAAAATTTCAGAATCTACAAAAGAAAATAGTGATTTCATGGAACGCTATCCGTTGTTACGAAACTACAGTGATGTGTTTCTGGAAGAATTACCAGGGTTTACCACCCAAAAGGGAGTTTGACTTCATGATTGAAATCAAACCAGGTACTGAACCTATTTCTAAAGCACCTTATCGAATGACTACCATAGAGTTAGTAGAGCTTAAGGCTCAGTTGCAAGAAATTTTGTTTAAGGTTTGATTAGACCAAGTGTTTCACCTTGGGGAGCACCAGTGATCTTTGTGAAAAAGAAAGATGGAACACTTAGATTGTGCATTGATTACAGGATGTTAAACAAAGAAACAATCAAAAATAGATACCCACTTCCTAGAATTGATGATCTATTTGATCAGATGCGTGGAGCATCGTATATTCTAAGATAGATCTTCAATCTGGATATCATCAATTATGAATTAAGGATGAGGACATTCATAAAATGGCTTTCAGGACAAGGTATGGACATTATGAATTCATGGTTTTACCCTTTGGATTAACTAATGCACCTGCAACTTTTATGAACTTAATGAATAATATCTTTCAAGAATACTTGGACAAGTTTGTGCTTGTATTCTTGGACAACATTCTCATATATTCTAAAAGTGTTGAGGAGCATCATGAACACTTGAAAATAGTTTTGGAAATTATGAGAAAGAGACGGTTGTATGGTAAGTTGTCCAAATGTTCTTTCTATGACACCGAAGTTCACTATTTGGGTCATGTTATAAGTAAAGATGGGATTGCTGTAGATCCTTCTAAAATTGTAGCTATAACCAAGTGGCCTACACCAAAGAATGTACATGAAGTTAGAAGCTTCATGGGCCTTGCAGGTTATTATAGAAAATTTGTTAAGGATTTTTCTAAGGTGGCTGCACCAATAACTTCATTACAGAAAAAGGATAAGAAATTTGTTTGGAATGATAAATGTGAATCTAATTTTAAAATTTTAAAAATTCAGTTGACTTCAGCACCTATTTTAGTTGTACCTGATCCTAATGGAGACTTTACTGTTGTAACGGATGCATCCAGGGGAAGGTCTTGGAGGTATTTTGTTACAAAATGATCATGTCATAGCTTATGAAAGTAGAAAACTTAAGTTACATGAGTTGAATTATGCTCCACATGATTTAGAGCTTGCTTCCATAGTTCATGCACTTCAAGTTTGGAGGCATTATCTGCTTGGTAAACCATTTGAGTTGAAAACTGATCATCTTGGGCTAAAGTACATTTTCACTCAGCCAAATTGAATGCAAGACAACGAAGGTGGTTAGATGAATATGATTTTGACATAAGTTATATTAAAGGAAAAGAGAATAGAGTGGTTGATGCTCTAAGTTGTAGGAAGCACATTTCACATAACACTTCTCAGTTTAAGGATGAAGTAAAAAGTGTTATGGAATCTGATTCTTACTTTCAGCAAGTAAAAATAGGCTTGCTTGCAGATCCAAAAGATGAAAGGTATAAAGGTTTTCACTTTGATAATGCATATGACAGAGTATAATGCTGAGTTTCACAATTCACCTTTTTCTGGACACCTGATTATAAATATAAAACAACAATATTTCTGGAAAGGAATGAAAAAGGATGTTATTGATTTTGTGACTCATTGTCTTAGAATGTCAACGTGTAAAAGCGGAACATATGCACCCAGCCAGTTTATTGTATCCTCATAGCATACCACAGTACAAATGGTAAGTAATAAGCATGGATTTTGTACAAGGATTGCCTATGTCAAGAAATAAACATGATGTTATTTTGGTAGTAGTTGATAAACTAACGAAAGTAGCTCATTTTATTGCTAGAAATCTAAAGGATGATTCTCCTGTTTTGGCTAAAAGATATTTGTACACAAAATTTTCAGATTACATGGAGTACCTGAATTAATCATATCTGATAGAGACCCTAGAATGACATCAAGGTTTTGGAAAACGCTTAATGCAGCTCTTGGAACTAAACTAAATTTCAGTTCTATGTATCATCCGGAAACGGATGGACAGACTGAAAGAGTAAATCAGATTTTAGAAGATATGTTACGGATGTATTGTATGGATCAGCAGTATAAGTGGGAGGAGTATCTTCCATTAGTTGAATTTGCATACAATAATACATATCATGTTTCTCTTAAGATGGCACCTTTCAAGGCACTTTATGGAAGGAAATGCAGAACCCCTATTAGTTGGGATAACATGGAGGATAGAGAGGTAATTGGACTTGAAATCCTTACGAAAATGGAACAACAAGTTAAAATGATTCGTGAACGTTTGAAAGAAGCAACAGATAGGCAAAAGAGTTATGCTGATTTAAAGTGGGTTGACAAGAAATTTGAACTTGGTGAGAAGGTTTTTCTTTAGGTTAAACCGAAAAAGAGTTCTATAACTTTTGGCAAGGCTGCCAAGTTATCACCTCGTTATGTGGGACCTTTTGAAATAGTTGAAGTAATCAATCCTGTAGCTTATCGTTTAGCACTACCACCTGCTTTGTCATGAATGCATGATGTTTTCCATATTTCTTTGCTTAAGAAATATGTTTCAGATTTATCACATGTGTTAAATTGGAATTCCTTACAGGTCCAAGACCCAGGAATAATCATGGTTAAACCCATTCGAGTGCTGGAAACTCACCAGTTGCATTTAAGAAATCAGAGAAATAAGTCAATGTAAGGTCCAGTGGGACCAGTTTAGCGAAGAGAGTGCAACTTGGGAAAATCTAGAGGATATGAAAACTACTTTTCCATATCTATTTGAACAGAATTGAATCTGTTGACTAATAAAAAAATATATGATTTTATCTTTATATGACATTAAGTAAGCCAGTTTTTGGGCAGATATTTATTTGATTTGAATAAAAAGTTATTTAATGCTGATTTCTGAACTATAAGGTTTTGAAATATTTGACTTAGGATAAGAGAAGTGAATGAATTGATTGTCCTTGATGTAAATTGTTAAAAGAGATAATCATCGGGACGATGATTCTTTTTAGGAGGGAAGCATGTAACACCCTTGACAGTTGCGATTTTCCTCCTTTACATTTCAAGGGTTGACATGTGATTTTCCTTATAAGGATATGTTCTTTTGATTATTGGAAATCATGCTTGATATGGATAAGTATTTTCTACTCTTAAGATCCTTTGACTGAATTGGAATGGCTTTCCTCAATCCATTTTCCACTTCTTGTAGGTAAGTTGCAATTGTGTTTAAGAGTTGTGGACTTATCTTTTATCTGACTCATCCTTGGATCAATTTCAGTGATCCAAGGAATGTTTTAAATCTGATTCAGATTGAATGATGGTGAATTGACATTCCATGAATTAAGAAACATATGGACTGAACTTTGTAGATACAAGTTCTTTGATTTTTGTGTGAACATGTTTTCATTCAGTGGTATGTTTTGCTTGGGTCTTTGGAGATCGACCATGGCAGGTCATCACTGACGTAAATGGAATTGCAGCCTATTCACGGCATAGGAGAGATCTGGGATCCTATATAGGACTAACCTACAGGATCCTAAGCTAGGTAAAAATATTTCCTACCTAAGCTATGTCACTTGATAGAATTCTGATTCTAACCTAAAGCTTCTTATTCTGCTATAATTGGTTGATTTACAACCTAACCTAAGCTTGGTGCTAATGGAATTGGAAAGGTTACTAGGTATTAAAATTAACCTAGATCCTAATACTACAAGGTAATATTGTGATCTAACCTAATGCCTAAAACTATTGTGTTTTGAATTAATTTTCCTATGTGGAAATTACCTAAACCTATTTGTTAAGGCCTATGGTGGCGGTTAGTTGTTAGTGTTATATCCTAAGGTATAAATTTTAATCTACCTAAGATCTAACCTAAGAAAGTAATCTATCCTAAACTATTGGGCATGAATGGGGACTTATGTGGTCGCATGTATTTGGGTGACGGTTCCTAAGGCATTTATGATGTTGATAATAATTTTAAATGTAAACGGACTACCAGCTTTAGCAGGGGCTAGTGGGCTTGGCGGAGGCTTAGGTGGCAGTATCACTAAAATTAAAATGCATGATATTTTAGACTTGGCATTCACCAGAATTGGAAGGTGGTGGAAAGGAAGGATAGGTGGGAAAATAGGAATTAATGGAATTTATTGTTTTCAATTTTTGAGCTCAAACCATCTTGGAAGGCATGCAGGCAGATTTTTCTTGGGTTGTTTCACTTAGCATGTTTCATGATTTTTGCTATCTACATGCTCTCTGGTTTTTTGAACCAGCAGATTGAACTACACTTCATGGCTATTTTTGAAGTTTCGAATCTATTTTTGTTTCGTGGAATGTATAAGAGGAATTCTGGAAAAGGAATTTGGTTGTTTGATCTTTCGTGGAGAAGAGGAGAAGTAGTGAGCTCAACTAGAGGTCTTCTTCAATTTGACAGAGACATTATCAGGCATGATAGGCTCTAACTGTTAAAATCTCTTGCTTTCTTCTAAGTTTTTTCATAAAAATAACTCTTCTCTATTGAGATTTGTACATTGCATGTTCTATCTGGTTATTTGGTTGTTGGGTTTATTAAATCTTGTATTCTTGGTTTCAAATCCATGGCTAAAATGGTTCTGTGGGAAACTTATGTTGTGTTGTTTTAGCACAAGAACTATGCATGCAAGAATGAAGTTGGTAACTCTGCTTGGCGTTTTCAGTTTTTGGTAATTGTTTGTTTCAGTTTTGATGACTTTTGTTGCCAATAAATTACTAGCTGAGTTTTATGGAAACTCTAAATTTTTCCTGTGTTTGTTGAGATTAGTGTTTTGTTAACTTGATGTGTTTTGTGATCTCGAGCTGGTAAAGAGCTCGTGTTTTTATGGAAGCTTGTATGCAGGTTTGAGTTCTGTCTGAAACTTGTTGAGTATTTGGGAATTGTTGTTAGGTTTCTTGGTGTTATGATGTTGGTGTTTGTTTCATAAATATAAGGGACTATGATTAAGCCGTAGATGGCTTGATTCTTGTTTTCCATCTTGCAAAAACTTTCATAGTTGAAATCTACATATTACTTGATACCTATGTTGTATTTTCATGGATAATATGGACTATTGTAGACTGCATAGGGTTTGGTGCTTGTGTTTTATTGTGACCATATGAACTGTTATAGAGAGTTCATTAAGAACATGGCCTTCGTATTTTTTAGTGTCTAGTTTGAACTCTGTTAAGGATCTTACAATCTGTTTAAGTTGGTAACCTGGGTTTGATAAAATGATTAATTGAAAATGGAAGCTCTATTCTTATTTTAAACTATTTAAACTTTATTCATTACATTCTACCTAGCATTACGATGCAGGAGTTTATATTAACTCAAATATGACGTAATGTGATGCAAAGTGATTCAAGTAAATTGTTACTTATTGTTGGAAATGGAAACCTGAGCAAGGTGTCGGTTCAGTTTGGTATTCTTTCTAGTTTTATTTGTTTAAAGGTGTAAACTAAAAAGGGAACATAATGTTGCCTAAACTTTTTTATAATCAATTGAATGATTTTAATCTTTGGTGAGAACTTTTACTCAACATGGTGCTCGGATTTGTATTTCGAGTCTTGGGCAGAACATATTTTTTAATATGTTGTTAGATCTTGTCATTTAATTTGAGTTTATTACTTATTGGTTGGATATTTTTTCAAACCAAAATATGAGGTTCAACCACAGTACATGGGATTAAATCCCTCCTCAAAGACAGGTGAGGCTGCCTGTTTATTGCTAATCTAAAACACAGTAAATAATATATACAATATTCACACTAATCTAACCATTGGGGGTTGGGATGAAATCCCGAAATCCACATTCACACGATTCAAGGATATTGCTTTCGTAAGTGAAATAGGTTAGAAACTGTTACAGTGAAAGAAGCATGGTAGAAAAGAAATGGGAGAAACGTATTTTCTTTCGAGTAAACACAGAGCACGAAATAATCATACGAGTTTTAGATCACAGATATAGTGTCCGAGATAATTAGAAACACTGAGATTCTATGCAAAGAATAGCTTTAAGATCATGAACATAAGAACACTGTCTTAAATAAGATATATTTCACAACACAAAGTCTGCAAAACAATATCAACTTCTATTCTTCAAAATGATTGAAAGAAAACACAAAGTTTTTCTCCTTTCCAATAGCCTCTTAATGCTTCAAAAATTCTCGACCCTTTTGAATGCACAGGCATCCCTTATTTATAACAAAAGAAGCTAGAGATAAAACAGGACAGATCCTAAAGAGTAGCATGTTAACTGGAGTTTCAGTTTTGCATGACTCTCACGCAGGAGATCAAGTCAAAACATGAATTAAAAATATGATAAAACGGAAATAACAAAGACATGTCAATCTAAAAATAGAAATGACATGGGACGTTGGGAATTAATCCGAATCATCATCTTTTGCTTCTTCTTCTTTCTCCTCCTCCAGCTGAGACTGTTTGTTACGAAACTCCTGGAACTTCCGAATAATGCCTTGCATTTCATTCTCATCAGGCGCAGTGGAGTGATCATTCCACATTTCGCAGGTTTCATGAACATCACTGGCAGTGCCGGGAAGTTTCTTCAATCCTTTGCTGAGCTTTCTTAAGGCCTCTAAAGTGTGCTCAATCCTTACAAACTGACCAATGACTTCAAGGTCAAATCCGTGTACAGGTTCATGCTGAATAGATTCCTGAACTTGTTTGAAGAGATCATCTGCTGATAGGATACCTGCGTTCCCAACTGACACCTTTGGACAAATCTTTAGCAATTCTTCTTCCAGATCACTTTTCCCATCGATCAATTTATCCCTTGATTCTCTCAACTTGCTGCAGGCTTCGTTGAGAATCTTTACTCTGAACTTGATGGCCTTGATCAGCTGAAAGTGTTTATCTGTATGTGGAAGAACGCCTTCTTCTACCAAGAGATGTGCTGGTATTTGCTTTAGCACTTGGAGAGCTTCACAAGTCAAATCAAGCTGTCCAATTTCTTCAGTGAATTCCTCATCCATCTTCTCTCCTTCCTTCTGAATCTCCCCCAAAGACTGATGAACTTTCACCACGTCTTGAATTACTTCCTTCCCTTGTTGGAGCAACTTTTGGATCCATTCATCAACCACCCTTCCTTTTTTAGCAATCTTCTCAATCGTAGGCACCGATGAGAAATCAAATCCGGCAGATACAGAAGAAGATGGTATGGATTCCAGGGGTGTTGAGAGTTTAATCAAAACCTCTGTCAACTGCTCCACTTTTTCCTTAAGCTCATTTCTGCTGTCCTTTGTTTCTTTCAACTTTTGGCACAGGACGTCTATGGAATCCTTTGCATCTTGCTGCGCCCCTTTTGCTGTCACTTTCCCTAGAGCCACCCTGGTTACCTGGTAATCAGCAGCTGTTACATCATCTCTAGTTTTGTCAGCTGAGGGAGTGGCAATCTCTGCGAACTTATCTCCTGAAGCATCCACCAAAACCCTTGAAACTGTTTTGGGTTTCTTGGCTGATCTCGCAGTAGAAGCCTTGAGTGAGCTGAAATCAAAGGCTGGTAGGGGTACAATCACTTTCCTCTTCCTCGGAGTTTGCTCGAGTAGCCATTGTGGTGTATCAGAGGAAACTGCCAATGTTGTAGTAACTGGTATTCTACTCTCAAGGGGAGAAGATTCTACTATTGGAGGGGGAACAACAGCCAACGTGGTAGTAGGTGCAATGAATAGAGGCACAGGTTGTGGGGGAGTGTTGGTGATCACTTGGGTTCCAGCAGAGAGGGGTGAGAGCCCAGAGAAAATATTGGCCATGCTTGAAGAAGTGGATGGGGAATGAGGAGGCTGAAGTGGTTGTTGAGGGGGAGGCACAGATTCAGTTTCCAAAGCCTTGAATGCAAGAGATAAGGTCTCTCCAGTTGAGCAATCAGCAAATGGTGAAGTCAAGAGCTGGCTTCCTCCTTCTTCTAAATTAATCTCCCCTATTTCTGGTGGTGTTGGTGATTCTGGCACAACCACCGTTTGAGCTGGAGAGACAATTGAAGAGATTTGTCTTTCTTTCCTCTTCTTAGGGATCCTGATCTTTATAGGCCCCCCAGTAGATTCTTTGTCCTTTTTCTTTTGGGAGGGCCCCACCTCCGTTTCAGCCAACTTTGGAAACTTGTCATCTTTAAAATTCATGCCCCAAGAAGAGAGCCATTTTTTGGTGCGAGCAAGAATGAGAGCCGACCTATCTGTGATAGAGGCTTTTTCGCTGGCCGACCAATCAATAGGCAGGAAAACGTATCGATCTTCATTAAGCCCATCATAGGACATATCCAACACACTTTCATTGTCAGTTGTGCCATCTGGAAAATCAGAAAGCTCTAGCGTCTGAATCTCATTAATAGTTAACCTACTATTATCTTTTCTGCGAACTGCAACTTCGTTACGCAGATCCACCCAGATATCCTCAATGTCAGGCCTGTGCAGATGTAGGGCTCCATAGGTTCTAAGTACTCCTCGGATGTCAAAACCATCCCGAGACTTCATATGCTTCTTTAATTTCTCCTGGAGTTCACATTCAACATTTTTGGCCTTTGCCACTGTTGAGCAAGTATATCTCCCAATAGAAATTGGGAAGGATACTGCTGCCTTATGCTTGCTCTGTTGGAATTTGTGAAAATCCAATAGCTGTCTGACCAATTCTATTAGTATCAATCTATCCCCTGGATAGCGAGGCAGACGGAAAGGCTCTCCTGAGTACATGACCGTTCGAAGGTAGGTAAACTTCTTGAACTGTAAGAAGATACATCCCCATTTAGATACCTCAGTCCAAGCTTCGTCTGATACCCTTGTCTTTCTTAGCCCTGGGTTCAGCTGGCAGATGTTCTCGTAGAAAAAGGCGTCATTCACCCTCCTAAAATGATCCTTGGACCCCTTCTTTGTTATTTGAGGATAATACTTATAGACTGGGTTTGTCGTTCTGCTTCCTTTAGTATCCAGTCCGGGATAGCTCCTCATTCCAGCTGCTGCATAGGCCACATATGAGAACATATAAAACTTTCCGGTCGATAAGACCGTCGTCATCTGAGAGTCAATCTCATTACTGATAAGGGTTCCCCAGTCAATCCCTTGCTGGTTCTTCTTGATGGTGACCATAAACTGATACATCCATCCATGAAATAAATTTGATTCCGGCAAGCCAAAAACCCGGCTCAGCAGGGTGATAATGTCATTGATTTCTTGTATGAAATCACATCTAGGAATAGTTCTTGGAAATCTAGATATTACTGGTTTTGCCTTGACCAAGAACTTCTTATTGACATCCTTAATGCAATTTTCCTGGTTACTGTCCCAGGCCTTCTGAGCCGACTTGATGTCTAGGTCCCCATACTCCTCAAAATTAGGTAGTTTCAGGAGATCATCAAAATAAGCTCCATCTAGTTTGATAACTACCTCACCAGCCTGATTCCTTACTGAACGAGAAGCCGAGTCGTAACTGGACGCACAAGCCAAAACAAACTCTGGACATTGGGCAGACATGGGAAAGCCTGCTGCAAGGGGCAAGCCACTGTTAGCTAAAGCCATCATCCATGGGGTTTGAGAAGAACTCTTCACCCTATTCCAAAAGTCGTCCATATCTATGTTGCCAAGTTCAGTATCCCTGATATCATAATTACAATCAATATATGATGGGGATTCTGGTTTCTTAAATTTGTACTTCATCCTGCTAGACTTCTCGGCCTTCTCCTGAGATGAACCAGGGTCCGACATGAAGAATGTGGAGGGAGAAAGACTCGGAACTCAGGTGATGCTGTTCAAACTGGAAATCCCGATTGACTGAATGCGCTGGAAGAAGAGAAGAACCCGACACGCTGAAGAGGATGTCGGAAAACCCTGAGAACCCGACAAGTTTGATCTGTCGGAACTTTGGCAAAGCCCGACACTTGCTTTTCAATGACGGAAACTGGCGGAAACCCGGCACTCACTGTCAATGGCGGAAATGGGAGGAAATCCGGCGCCCACTTTTGATGACGGAACTTCGGAGATTCCCGACACTTACTGTTGAGGTCGGAATGTTGAGAAACCCCGATACTTCAAGCTTCCTTTATACTCTGGGCCTTTGAATCTGCAAAACAGTCTTCAAAATCCGGGAAACAAAAACAGAGTCTTTCTCGAATTTTCACATATACAACTTCCTTTCTTTTTTGTTATTCATATTCCATACATCATGCATATAATTAGAATTTTGGAAGAAACAGCATCAATTGATAGTCCCAAAAAGAGAAAATAAACCCTAAAAACCCAAAACCCTTTCCAAAACAACACAGAAAGAAGAAGGGAAGAAAACCTTCAACAACTGGCAAGAAATTGGGAAGAAAATACGCGCAATCGATTCATAAAAATCAAGAATAAAGAAGGAAAGAAAAATACCTTCGATTCGAGACAGGTAAGATCAAAAACAAACGATCCAATCGGGCAATGCGAGTTTGCGGGTTTTGAAAGCGGAAGAGCATGCGAAAAATCCACGAATTAAAAATATGAATGGTAAGAATGACGTGGAAATCCACGTATTTATAAGAAAATTAGTAATAAATACACTTCAGCTCGGCACGTGCCAACTCACCAACCATTCGGCATGAATGCCATGTCAGCATGTTGGAGGGGTCCGAAAACCCGACACGAAGAGATTTAGTGCATTCCGGGTTTCGGGTTTCGGAAAACATAGAGCACAAAACATGAAGTGCTTAGGTGCTACATAGCCCCGAAAACCCGAAAACAAAGGATTTAGCGGACTTCGGGAATCGGAGAACATGGCGCATAAAACATGTTTTGGATCATGGATGTTCCGATGCTTTGGGGTTCCGAAAACCCGAATACAAAGGGTCTTCTCAATACAAGGCGGGTCTTCGGTTTCGGAAGTCACGCGACACAAAGCATGTTTTAACTCAAGTATGTTCCGATGCGTTGAATTTCCGAAAACCCGATTACAAAGGATTTTCTTAATACAAGGCGGGTTTCGGGTTTCGGAGGACATAAGACATAAAGCATGTTAAAACTTATGTCAAGCTGTTAGTAACACCCGAAAACCCGATTTTTCTCTAAAAGAGGCCAAAATGCAAAATCACTTCGAAAATTTTGTAGGGGTTATCCGATCGTTTTGTCGTGAACTCAAAACGGGGATAACAGCTGGCTCCAGTTGGGGACTTTCTTTGCAATACCAAAGGAAGAGAACTCAGAATCTCTGGTCTTATTTATTAGGCTACGGGGTCAAGGAGAAAACCAAAACAAAACAAAACGAAGAAAGAAAGAAAGAAAACCAAAAGCAAACACACAACAAAAAGCAAAATATGTACAATGCAAGAGAGCATCTTGCATTAATGGTAGAACAGCTTTAGATGTTGTCCACTGAAAGGAAAAGGGAGTAACCCTCCATCCAGATATGATAGAAGGAAACTATTTTCACCATTCAACTCGTGGATCTTGAAAGGTCCTTTCCATAAAGAATCAAATTTTCCATGCATTCCTTTCTGTTCTCTCCTTTTATCCCAAAGCAACACCAGGTCTCCAATCTGGAAGTTGCGCTGCTTTGACTTTTTATCGAAAATCTTCTTCACCCTGCTCTGATGATCTGCTATACGATCAACCACCTTAATTCGCTCTTCTTCTAGCCTGGTTAGGTACATAACCCTCTTTTCGATAGAATTCTGAAAAGCTACATCTTCAACCGCTTTCGCCAACTGCAAGGCCGGCAATTCTACTGAGATAGGAATTTCAGCATCAATCCCGTATAGCAACTGAAAAGGGGACATCCCTATGGCTCACTTTGGAGTGATCCGATCAGCCCACAACGCATCATACAATGCTTTGTGCCATGTCCTCTGATTTTCATCTACTAGTTTCCTGATTATAGTAACCAGATTCTTATTGCTGGACTCAGCTTGCCCATTGCCCTGGGGATAATAGTCAGATGAATGAGCCAGAGTAATGCCGAATCCATAGCAGAATTCTGTTAATTCATGTGATGAGAAGTTAGAGGCATTATCCGCTACGATCTTATGAGGCACACCAAATCTGACGATTATGTTTTCTTTCAGGAACTTGCAAACAGCTTCAGAAGTCGCTTGCTTGATTGGTACAGCCTCTACCCACTTGGTAAAATAATCTGTAGCAGTCAGCACATAGTTGTGTCCAGCACTGGAAGCAGGATTCAATGTTCCGATAAAATCAATCCCCCATTGGCGAAAAGGTTCTTCAATCACCACAGGCTTCAAAGGAAGAGCTGCTAGCTTGGGACGACCAACGAAATGTTGACAAGCTTCACATTTAGACACCCATTCTGCTGAATCCCGGAAAAGAGTAGGCCAATAATACCTAGCCCGTAAGATCTTATATGCTGTTACAGAGGACGAAAAATGTCCTCCGCATGCTAGGCTATGAAAGGATTCTAATAACTTTTCCTGTTGTGATTTATCGACACAACGCAAGAAGACACCATCAATACCTTTCTTGTATATTGCATTATTCCACAAAAGGTATTTTACAGATCTTAACTTGACGGTCCTCTTCTCTTTTTGATTTAAATGTGGAGGGCATTCACCATAAGTTAAGAAGAAAGCAATGTCCGTGTACCATTCATCGGTCGTACTCACAAAAAGCACCATAGGCAGCTCGGAAGAAGTATCTTGATTCTTCTCACACTCTGCTTCAGCATGATTCTCTGCAATCAATTGACACAGGCCTCTTCCTCGTACCAACTTGGTAGGTTTGATGTCCAAGTCATACTCCTGAACCTTAGCAATCCAAGTACCTCGTTGGCTTCCCAGCTCTTGTTGAGTTAGAATGGATTTAACAGCAGTATCAGGAACGAGAACACGAGTATGAGAATTCAGCACATAGTACCTGAAATGCTTCACCGCTCGCACCACCGCATAAGCATGTTTTTCAATCTGCGACATCTTCAATTCATGCTCTTTCAACGGACAGCTCATGAATGCGATAGGAGCTTCAATGCCTTCTCCATTTTCCTGCATCAGGATCGCTGACACTGTGTGGGCAGAAGCATAGCTATACATGATGAAATCTTTCTTGAAGTCTGGACATACTAAGACAGGAGCACAAGCAACTGCCTTTTTGATTTCTTCAAATGCCAGCTTCCCTTCTGTACTCCATCTGAAATGGAATTTTACCTTTCATCATTCCAAGGATATCCTTGGTTTTGTCAGCGAAATCGGGTACAAATCTTCTCAAGAAATTAACCTTTCCGAAGAAAGAATGAACTCCTGTTTTACTTGTGGGCAAGGTAAGGCTCTGAATAGCCTTTACCCTTTCTGGGTCAATTTTAGTTCCTTCTCTGGTCACAATATGACCCAGCAGCTTTCCTTCTGTAACCCCGAACATGGACTTCTTAGGATTCAACGAAATCCCGTGACGTCTGCATCTTAAAAGTACCTGTTCTAAATGACCATAATGATCACTCCGCTTTTTAGAAAAAACGGTCAAGTCATCCAAATACACGACTATGACCTTGCCCATCAGATCTCTGAATGCTAGATCCATAGCCCTCTGAAAAGTAGCTCCGGCGTTGATCAGGCCGAATGGCATCCTCCTGTAAGCAAAGGTACCCCATGGGGTCGTGAAAGCTGTCTTGTGTTGATCTTCTGTGGTTACTTCGACTTGATTATATCCTGAAAACCCGTCGAGCATGGATAACATTTCCGATCCAGTTACAGTTTGTAATACCTGATCCATGATAGGCAAGGGATAGTTATCCTTCAGTGAGGACTGATTTAAGTTACGAAAGTCAACACAAATCCGGATCTCACCATTCTTCTTCCTGACAGGGACAATGTTTGCAATCCAAGTGGAGTGATGGATTGGGAAAATAATTCTAGCATCTAACATCTTCTGAATTTCTGCCAGGATTGTCCCTGAAATCTTCGGATTATAATGTCTTTGCTTCTGTCTATACGGCTTGACATCAGGCTTCAAAGGAATACTGTGCTGTACATCTTTAGGCTTGAAGGATTTCAAATCTGCATAAGACCAGGCCAACACATCGATGTATTTCTTCAAAAGCGAAATGAATCTTACCTTCTCTTCAGGAGAACAACATTTACCGATATTCACCATCCGAGGTTGATCAGATGAACCTAGATTGATTTGATCTACTTCAGAGGAAGAAGCTCCTTCAACTTGCCTTTTGTTTTGGATAAAGCGATCATGTTTGTCAAACAGACCCTCCAGGGAAACCAGACCTTTTGGTATCTTGTTGCCTTTCAGCTGGATAAATTCACCATCAACCTCTTGATATGGCTCTGAAATAGTTTCACGAAAGGCTGATTCTGAACCTTCAAAATATAACTCACTGAAATTGTCAGCCTTTTCTAGAAAAGCCAACACCTGTCGATCATCATTGAACACTTGCCAATGAGTTGCATTATCTGGGATACTAGGACGATATACAATCTCAATAGAGTATGTATCTTGCTTGAACTGAGGATGAGGAAGAAGAAGAGATGCAGATACGGCCAAAGAATCAGCCTTGTCATTATAATCTCTTAAAACTGCCTTAATAGAAAATGCATCAAAGCATTCTATACTATCCCAAACTTTGTTCCTGTAATGCCTCAACCGATCATTTTTCACCTGATATATACCCCTGACCTGATTAACAATCAGCTCCGCATCCCCCTGAACCTTGAGATTCCTGATTCCCTTCTGTCTGGCCAATTCTAATCCTAATAACAGGGCTTCATATTCGGCCGTGTTATTAGTATTATCAAATTGCAACTTATAAGCTGATGGGAAAAACTCGGAGCTAGGAGATATGAGAACAACACCAGCGCCTGATCCAGAGGCTGAGCAGCTACCATCAAATTCGAGCGTCCAAATAGCATTGGGATCTTCCTCTTCAACATCTACAATAGGTATCTCTGAAGCCATGAAATAATTCCCGAAGCTAGCATCTTCGAAAAGAATCTGAGCCTTAGGATCATCTGATTTGGTCACCAAATACTTTGCCTGCGGTTCAGGATGAAGAACCTGTTGAACCCCTTTGACTGGGATCTTGGCTTTGGTCCAATCCATACTAATCTCTCCTCCGACATCTTTACAAAATCCTCTACCCAAGAGAATACCATAAGCCGCAGGGATATCAGCAACCAGAATAGTCATTTTTACTCTCTTCTCAGGGAAGGCAACAAATGCAAACTGTGCGTCCTTAATTTGACCAATCAGAGGGACTTGTTTAGTTTCCATGGAATAGCACCGTCCATACGACTTAGTCAAAGTAAGCCCGAGGGCTTGGGCCACTTTTGCGGGCATAACATTATCAGAGGCCCCTGAATCAATGATGCAATTGCTGAGTTTAAACCCATTTATAAGTAGAGACAAATAAAATGGTTCAATCTTTCCTGAGGAAGAAGCAGAGGTCAGATTATTCTGAGGTGTGGGTTGAGTAGGATTTGAAAGGAGACCTTTAGCAGGTGACGGAACGGCCGCTTTACTTCTGATGAACTTGGCCAGCTTTTCAAATTGTTCGGGATTCGACTGAAGGTATTCTGCTTCTGACATTTGAATTTTGGTTCTCTTTGCATGATCAATAATATCGAAAGCAGTGTAAGAAGGAATGATAGTAGGCTCAGTTCTAATTATATGAGCTTGTGCTGGGGCACTGACCTTAGGAGAAGGAGAATAAGGAGCAGCTGTCTTTTTAGTAACCTCTCTTTCAGTTTGCGCCGAAATAGGGGTACCCCTTTTGACTATGGATACAGGAGGTTCCTTATTCTTCTCCTTAGTATTTTCCAGAGGCTTTCTGGGAACCTGAGATTGGGACCGAGTGAACACAGCAAATGATTGACCATCTGGCTCACATTCATCTTCATCATATTCCAAATAACCAATGCTGGAGTCGCCAGCTGACTCATCATAAGACTCATCAGCATATCCTGAAGCTTCGAAATCCTCACGGGAATCTTGTTCTTCTGGTTCATCATCTTCTTCAATTATTTCCACTGCTGCATTAACAGGCGGAGCTTCAATTGCTAATCTCGGTTGAGCAGGAGCTAACCGTGGCCTATCTCTGGCAGGTGCACCATTGTTATTAAAATTCCACCTAGGGATATCCCGGTACGGAACATTGCTCACCTGCTGAGACACTTGCTTCTTTAAAGCAATCAAATCATTAGCCATTTTTTGAAACATAGGGTCAGTATTACCTTGAGAAGAACCTTGATTTTTGATTTTGGGTATATCTTTCTTGATCCTTCCGGCTAAGATGAGATCATCCTCTATTTCAGTAGCCGTTGACTGAGCAGTAGCCAAATCTGGGATAACCGACCTTCGTAATAAAAAGCTTATATCAGGGGGTTGAGCATTGATGAAAAAGCATTTTTGGTTTTCCAGAGTTGGTACAGCTATTACTGGAATCTTCCGGATCAGCTTGTTGAACTTAGCCACGAATTCCCGCATAGGTTCATGCGATTCCTTCTTCATATGCGTGAGCTGAGCTAACAAAGCATGAGAATCTTCAGCTGGTTTGAAACGTGCTTCGAACTTAGTCCGCATGGTAGCCCAGTTTGGGATGCATGCATTTGGAAGGTGATAAAACCATTCAGCTGCTACTCCCTGCAATGTTTCAACGAAGAGTCAACGGAGACATCTTCGTGGGCCACTCCGAGGACACCGCATGCAACAAAGAAAGATGCAATGTGCTCATCAGGATGCTGCTTCCCATCTCCATTGAACTTGGGAATATTTTTACGAGATCCACGTGGTAACTCATTCAATGGAGGAGTCAAGGAAAGAGGACCAATAACTGCACCCCAAGGCACAGGTTGAACCGCCATCCTTCTGAAAAGAGTGCGTACAGGGATCCGGGTATCAGACAAGAGTAGTGCACGACAAGTTGCAGATGCTTCCCGTTCTTCAGGGATCCGGTTTCTCCGAACAGGTGAAGAACTTCTGGCTCGGTTAGAGACAACGCTGTTGGGAGAAAGGCTGAAATTATGCTGTTGCAGTAACTCGAAGAGTGGATCAATTTCACCTTGAGCTCGGCGAGACCGAGTGAAGATCCTCCTGGCCAGCTTGAACTGAAAGGAGATCTTATTAAAAATAAGGCAAATATGGAGTCGCCAGACACCGAGAGGATAAGCTTTATACTATTGATCCGTATTTCCCCAGCGGAGTCGCCAAAAACTGTTGGTTGGATATTTTGTCAAACCAAAATATGAGGTTCAACCACAGTACATGGGATTAAATCCCTCCTCAAAGACAGGTGAGGCTGCCTGTTTATTGCTAATCTAAAACACAGTAAATAATATATACAATATTCACACTAATCTAACCATTGGGGGTTGGGATGAAATCCCGAAATCCACATTCACACGATTCAAGGATATTGCTTTCGTAAGTGAAATAGGTTAGAAACTGTTACAGTGAAAGAAGCACGGTAGAAAAGAAATGGGAGAAACGTATTTTCTTTCGAGTAAACACAGAGCACGAAATAATCATACGAGTTTTAGATCACAGATATAGTGTCCGAGATAATTAGAAACACTGAGATTCTATGCAAAGAATAGCTTTAAGATCATGAACATAAGAACACTGTCTTAAATAAGATATATTTCACAACACAAAGTCTGCAAAACAATATCAACTTCTATTCTTCAAAATGATTGAAAGAAAACACAAAGTTTTTCTCCTTTCCAATAGCCTCTTAATGCTTCAAAAATTCTCGACCCTTTTGAATGCACAGGCATCCCTTATTTATAACAAAAGAAGCTAGAGATAAAACAGGACAGATCCTAAAGAGTAGCATGTTAACTGGAGTTTCAGTTTTGCATGACTCTCACGCAGGAGATCAAGTCAAAACATGAATTAAAAATATGATAAAACGGAAATAACAAAGACATGTCAATCTAAAAATAGAAATGACATGGGACGTTGGGAATTAATCCGAATCATCATCTTTTGCTTCTTCTTCTTTCTCCTCCTCCAGCTGAGACTGTTTGTTACGAAACTCCTGGAACTTCCGAATAATGCCTTGCATTTCATTCTCATCAGGCGCAGTGGAGTGATCATTCCACATTTCGCAGGTTTCATGAACATCACTGGCAGTGCCGGGAAGTTTCTTCAATCCTTTGCTGAGCTTTCTTAAGGCCTCTAAAGTGTGCTCAATCCTTACAAACTGACCAATGACTTCAAGGTCAAATCCGTGTACAGGTTCATGCTGAATAGATTCCTGAACTTGTTTGAAGAGATCATCTGCTGATAGGATACCTGCGTTCCCAACTGACACCTTTGGACAAATCTTTAGCAATTCTTCTTCCAGATCACTTTTCCCATCGATCAATTTATCCCTTGATTCTCTCAACTTGCTGCAGGCTTCGTTGAGAATCTTTACTCTGAACTTGATGGCCTTGATCAGCTGAAAGTGTTTATCTGTATGTGGAAGAACGCCTTCTTCTACCAAGAGATGTGCTGGTATTTGCTTTAGCACTTGGAGAGCTTCACAAGTCAAATCAAGCTGTCCAATTTCTTCAGTGAATTCCTCATCCATCTTCTCTCCTTCCTTCTGAATCTCCCCCAAAGACTGATGAACTTTCACCACGTCTTGAATTACTTCCTTCCCTTGTTGGAGCAACTTTTGGATCCATTCATCAACCACCCTTCCTTTTTTAGCAATCTTCTCAATCGTAGGCACCGATGAGAAATCGAATCCGGCAGATACAGAAGAAGATGGTATGGATTCCAGGGGTGTTGAGAGTTTAATCAAAACCTCTGTCAACTGCTCCACTTTTTCCTTAAGCTCATTTCTGCTGTCCTTTGTTTCTTTCAACTTTTGGCACAGGACGTCTATGGAATCCTTTGCATCTTGCTGCGCCCCTTTTGCTGTCACTTTCCCTAGAGCCACCCTGGTTACCTGGTAATCAGCAGCTGTTACATCATCTCTAGTTTTGTCAGCTGAGGGAGTGGCAATCTCTGCGAACTTATCTCCTGAAGCATCCACCAAAACCCTTGAAACTGTTTTGGGTTTCTTGGCTGATCTCGCAGTAGAAGCCTTGAGTGAGCTGAAATCAAAGGCTGGTAGGGGTACAATCACTTTCCTCTTCCTCGGAGTTTGCTCGAGTAGCCATTGTGGTGTATCAGAGGAAACTGCCAATGTTGTAGTAACTGGTATTCTACTCTCAAGGGGAGAAGATTCTACTATTGGAGGGGGAACAACAGCCAACGTGGTAGTAGGTGCAATGAATAGAGGCACAGGTTGTGGGGGAGTGTTGGTGATCACTTGGGTTCCAGCAGAGAGGGGTGAGAGCCCAGAGAAAATATTGGCCATGCTTGAAGAAGTGGATGGGGAATGAGGAGGCTGAAGTGGTTGTTGAGGGGGAGGCACAGATTCAGTTTCCAAAGCCTTGAATGCAAGAGATAAGGTCTCTCCAGTTGAGCAATCAGCAAATGGTGAAGTCAAGAGCTGGCTTCCTCCTTCTTCTAAATTAATCTCCCCTATTTCTGGTGGTGTTGGTGATTCTGGCACAACCACCGTTTGAGCTGGAGAGACAATTGAAGAGATTTGTCTTTCTTTCCTCTTCTTAGGGAATCCTGATTTTTATAGACCCCCCAGTAGATTCTTTGTCCTTTTTCTTTTGGGAGGGCCCCACCTCCGTTTCAGCCAACTTTGGAAACTTGTCATCTTTAAAATTCATGCCCCAAGAAGAGAGCCATTTTTTGGTGCGAGCAAGAATGAGAGCCGACCTATCTGTGATAGAGGCTTTTTCGCTGGCCGACCAATCAATAGGCGGGAAAACGTATCGATCTTCATTAAGCCCATCATAGGACATATCCAACACACTTTCATTGTCAGTTGTGCCATCTGGCAAATCAGAAAGCTCTAGCGTCTGAATCTCATTAATAGTTAACCTACTATTATCTTTTCTGCGAACTGCAACTTCGTTACGCAGATCCACCCAGATATCCTCAATGTCGGGCCTGTGCAGATGTAGGGCTCCATAGGTTCTAAGTACTCCTCGGATGTCAAAACCATCCCGAGACTTCATATGCTTCTTTAATTTCTCCTGGAGTTCACATTCAACATTTTTGGCCTTTGCCACTGTTGAGCAAGTATATCTCCCAATAGAAATTGGGAAGGATACTGCTGCCTTATGCTTGCTCTGTTGGAATTTGTGAAAATCCAATAGCTGTCTGACCAATTCTATTAGTATCAATCTATCCCCTGGATAGCGAGGCAGACGGAAAGGCTCTCCTGAGTACATGACCGTTCGAAGGTAGGTAAACTTCTTGAACTGTAAGAAGATACATCCCCATTTAGATACCTCAGTCCAAGCTTCGTCTGATACCCTTGTCTTTCTTAGCCCTGGGTTCAGCCGGCAGATGTTCTCGTAGAAAAAGGCGTCATTCACCCTCCTAAAATGATCCTTGGACCCCTTCTTTGTTATTTGAGGATAATACTTATAGACTGGGTTTGTCGTTCTGCTCCCTTTAGTATCCAGTCCGGGATAGCTCCTCATTCCAGCTGCTGCATAGGCCACATATGAGAACATATAAAACTTTCCGGTCGATAAGACCGTCGTCATCTGAGAGTCAATCTCATTACTGATAAGGGTTCCCCAGTCAATCCCTTGCTGGTTCTTCTTGATGGTGACCATAAACTGATACATCCATCCATGAAATAAATTTGATTCCGGCAAGCCAAAAACCCGGCTCAGCAGGGTGATAATGTCATTGATTTCTTGTATGAAATCACATCTAGGAATAGTTCTTGGAAATCTAGATATTACTGGTTTTGCCTTGACCAAGAACTTCTTATTGACATCCTTAATGCAATTTTCCTGGTTACTGTCCCAGGCCTTCTGAGCCGACTTGATGTCTAGGTCCCCATACTCCTCGAAATTAGGTAGTTTCAGGAGATCATCAAAATAAGCTCCATCTAGTTTGATAACTACCTCACCAGCCTGATTCCTTACTGAACGAGAAGCCGAGTCGTAACTGGACGCACAAGCCAAAACAAACTCTGGACATTGGGCAGACATGGGAAAGCCTGCTGCAAGGGGCAAGCCACTGTTAGCTAAAGCCATCATCCATGGGGTTTGAGAAGAACTCTTCACCCTATTCCAAAAGTCGTCCATATCTATGTTGCCAAGTTCAGTATCCCTGATATCATAATTACAATCAATATATGATGGGGATTCTGGTTTCTTAAATTTGTACTTCATCCTGCTAGACTTCTCGGCCTTCTCCTGAGATGAACCAGGGTCCGACATGAAGAATGTGGAGGGAGAAAGACTCGGAACTCAGGTGATGCTGTTCAAACTGGAAATCCCAATTGACTGAATGCGCTGGAAGAAGAGAAGAACCCGACACGCTGAAGAGGATGTCGGAAAACCCTGAGAACCCGACAAGTTTGATCTGTCGGAACTTTGGCAAAGCCCGACACTTGCTTTTCAATGACGGAAACTGGCGGAAACCCGGCACTCACTGTCAATGGCGGAAATGGGAGGAAATCCGGCGCCCACTTTTGATGACGGAACTTCGGAGATTCCCGACACTTACTGTTGAGGTCGGAATGTTGAGAAACCCCGATACTTCAAGCTTCCTTTATACTCTGGGCCTTTGAATCTGCAAAACAGTCTTCAAAATCCGGGAAACAAAAACAGAGTCTTTCTCGAATTTTCACATATACAACTTCCTTTCTTTTTTGTTATTCATATTCCATACATCATGCATATAATTAGAATTTTGGAAGAAACAGCATCAATTGATAATCCCAAAAAGAGAAAATAAACCCTAAAAACCCAAAACCCTTTCCAAAACAACACAGAAAGAAGAAGGGAAGAAAACCTTCAACAACTGGCAAGAAATTGGGAAGAAAATACGCGCAATCGATTCATAAAAATCAAGAATAAAGAAGGAAAGAAAAATACCTTCGATTCGAGACAGGTAAGATCGAAAACAAACGATCCAATCGGGCAATGCGAGTTTGCGGGTTTTGAAAGCGGAAGAGCATGCGAAAAATCCACGAATTAAAAATATGAATGGTAAGAATGACGTGGAAATCCGCGTATTTATAAGAAAATTAGTAATAAATACACTTCAGCTCGGCACGTGCCAACTCACCAACCATTCGGCATGAATGCCATGTCAGCATGTTGGAGGGGTCCGAAAACCCGACACGAAGAGATTTAGTGCATTCCGGGTTTCGGGTTTCGGAAAACATAGAGCACAAAACATGAAGTGCTTAGGTGCTACATAGCCCCGAAAACCCGAAAACAAAGGATTGAGCGGACTTCGGGAATCGGAGAACATGGCGCATAAAACATGTTTTGGATCATGGATGTTCCGATGCTTTGGGGTTCCGAAAACCCGAATACAAAGGGTCTTCTCAATACAAGGCGGGTCTCGGGTTTCGGAAGTCACGCGACACAAAGCATGTTTTAACTCAAGTATGTTCCGATGCGTTGAATTTCCGAAAACCCGATTACAAAGGATTTTCTTAATACAAGGCGGGTTTCGGGTTTCGGAGGACATAAGACATAAAGCATGTTAAAACTTATGTCAAGCTGTTAGTAACACCCGAAAACCCGATTTTTCTCTAAAAGAGGCCAAAATGCAAAATCACTTCGAAAATTTTGTAGGGGTTATCCGATCGTTTTGTCGTGAACTCAAAACGGGGATAACGAGTTGTTTGGTAAACTCTGCGAGATTTTGACTGGAATTATCTTTGTAGTTTAACATTCTTATTGGGAATTCAATCTTTTTACTCTTGAAGTAATATGTTGAAAAGTATGGCAAATAATATTGTCTTGATTGAACTCTTGGGTAATTCTGAGCACTAGTTCTTACTCGGATTTCACTTCTTGTTAGATCCATTGAAAGAATGTAGAGCCTATAAAAGAATTAATTTTGATTCTTTTGTGACTATGGGCTGTGTATGACCTTCATTGTTTTAATGTTCCTATTTGAAATGGATCCCTTGCTTATAATGGGAATATTTTTAAAGAAAAGTTGCATTAGAATCCTTACTTTAAAGTGTTCTTATTATTTTTTTTGGGAACTCTTATATGAACTTAAACTGTATATATATATATATATTGAAAAAGGGATTTTGTTAATTAAGTTGAAGGAAATTATAACCGGGGTAGGATCATTTCTTATAAGATTCTTTTCTAATACAGTTGGAATAAGTTCATTTGTTTCCAAAGGAACCTTCTGTTAATTATTCTTTTAGATAAAAGTTAATTGTTACTTGATTAACCTTCTCATACTTATCATTTGACTGAAATGAAATAGAAAGAGAAGGATGACTGGGTTGTTGAAAAGAGAATGCAAACTTGCTGGTTGGCTAATGATCCATCTTTCCTTCTTGGATTTTTATATTATTATGTTATGAGGAATATCTTAAATGTTTGATTTTAAGGTAGTTAATCTTAAGTTGAAACAGATTAGGTCATGTTGTGAACTTGTTTCTACTTTACGGATATTATGTCTTTTAGTATAGTGAAATGGCTTCTCTTCTTCTTGTTTGGAAGTTAGATGTATCATCTTAATGAGAACAATTTTGTAAACACTTCCTTTGTCTTATGGTAAAAATAAATGTTGTATTCTAATTTGAAAGGTTTTGAAACAATGAAATATTATGATCTGTTGTTCGTTAAAGGTAATTGATAGGATCAATTATACTTTCAATTGTAAGACAGATATTATAGATTATAATCTACTCTTACCTCATAGAAGTGAATTTAGATTTATTAATGCTCTTCTTTTTTTATTGTTATTACTTATATTTATTATATGATATACTAATTGTTCATTAAAGCAGGGTTGCTTTATTGAAATAAATAGTGGAATGCACTTCGTTTTAAGGATTAGTGCTTATCATGCTCAGTTCTTTAAACTGACCCGTGCTAGCAATTTTTGTAGATGGACTTCGTAAGTGATAAAAGAAGGCACAAACTTATATGATACATTGGCTGATTTAACTCTGATTCTTTGTGAAGAATCCTGATTTGTTCTTGAGTTGTGTTGAAAGGTGTTGGTCCGAAAATCTGTCGCGCGGACAGATCTATGGATAGACGAGCCAACAGTGTTGCAAGGCTTAGCCCCTCTTTGAGACAGCAAAGTGAAACTGGTTTATTGCTATTTCTACTAGCAAGAACCTATGCAAGTCTCACAGATTCTGCCTTCGGGGGTTGGGATCTCATCCCAGTAGAGTGTTCCAGGCTGCGAAAAGAAAGGAATGAAAGAGGGAGAAGAGAGAGAACAGATCCGAAGGGAGAAAAGAAATGGATTCCAAAGCAGAAAGGTCAGAAGATTTATGTTTTTAGTTTGGTAGGAAACAGAGCCAAACCTACTTACATAAATAAACAAAGCAATACTGATAAACAAATGACGGAAAAGTAGATATGAATCCAACAGATTAAACACATACAGATCTAACGTAAGAAAGATCTAATATATAACACAGCTATTGAGCACAAAGTCTAAATAATTGTATTACTTGTTCTTTTCTATTACAAGAAAGCTCAAATTCTTTCTCTCCTTACTTCTATTTCTATCTAAAAAAATGTTCACCCTGAATACAACTAGTATTCTCATATTTATAGAAAATGAGGGAGAGAGAAGGCAAAATGGAGCCAACCACTTATTTACAAAGATATTTACAAAATATCTAAAAGTCATGTTGACTTTGACAACTTGGTGGATGACATCATCCCATGATGCAACATGGATGATGTCATCATTTGTGCCAACACATTTTAGACATTTCGAAAAGAAAGTCGGAGAATAGAGAGAAGAAGAAGAAGAAGAAGAAGAAGAAGCTACTCATCATCATCATCCTGCGGCCGAAAAGGGGTTGCCTGTTTCTGATGCTGCTCAGGTGATGATATGTGGAACTGAGCGCGGTATTCCAAAAACTTGCTGATCATTGGCCCAAATTGATCCTGTGATGGATCCTTGTGTCGTTCACTGATTGCTTCGCAAGTCTCCCGCTCGTCTATGAGCTTTTCCGGGAGTTTGGAATAATCTTTCTCCGCCTCGATAAGGAACCCGATGAAGTCCCTACAGGCCAGTAGGTTGTTGATAGATTCAGTGTCGAACGTGACCTCTGGCCCTGTCCCTTGAGAGGCTATCTCCTTGAAAATCCGGATAGTGTCATCAGCTGATCTCAAGGTAAGGGAAGGAGTGAGCAACCCTGGAGTCATGGCGAGGACAATTTTCTCCATTTGATGCATTGCATCCAGGGCCTCTTCCTTTACCTTGTCTATCTTTTCTAAAACAAATTCCAGCTGATCTATCTGATAGTCCAGAGTGGACATAGTTTTGTTGAGGGCCCTTGGATGACCGAAGACTCCGAACTTGACCAGATCTTCGACTGAACAGTTGAACATTTGTTGGAAGGTTTTGTGTTGGAGTCTAGCATGTTCTAACTCTTCTGATATCGGACCTGCTAATGCTTGGAGTTCCTTATTCGCCTTCTCGATGTTTAAGTATAAACTGATATACTCGGCGATTACTCTTTCACTATCCTTGAGGATCTGGCTCCTCCAAGTAAAAACAGCCATACCCTGCTCGCTGATCTTTGAATACTCATTGATCTTCTCCTGACTGAGCAGCTCAGGAGTCTCAGCGGTAGTTGTGGGAGGTGCACTCCCCATCTTCTGTAAGGCTTGAAGCAGGTACTTGTTCTGCTCCTTCAGTAGCCTTTTCTCCTCTTTCGTTTCCTGAAGCTTTTTACAGAGTGCATCAACTGCGGAAAGAGCTTCTCCCTGGAGACTTTCTGAGGATGTCCCCATTGTGACTTGGGTCATGGTGAAATCTGTCGGAGACAGATCTTCTTTCTCTTTGAGGGGGTTGGGGTACGCTATTTCCATGACTCTCTCACCTGCAGCGCTCTTTGAGAAGCGTGTAACTGGCTTGTGCTTCTTTGTTCCTTTAGCCGGAATGACCGAAAAGTCCATCGGAGCGATGGGGACTTTCCTCTTTTGTTGGCTCAGCTGCTGAGAGATCTAAGCTGGTCCTATAGAAGAAGGACCAGAGACAGAGGGGGAGGCAGCAACGGTAGAAGAGGGGAAAAACGTGGAGACACGCGGCAGCGGCATGGAAAGAATAGCCGAAGAAATGTCCACGAGAGGAAGGGGAACCACAACTGCAGAAGACATAGGAAGGGAAGGGAGCTCAGAGATGAGGGAAGAAATAGAGGAAGATAAATCAGCGAGGGAGGAGAAGATAGATGAAGAGGCAGGGGAAAGGGTAGAAGAAGGAGCAGAGGACACGACCAAAGGGATGGTCGTTTGAGTCACTCGAGGAGGGGAAGGAAGAGAAGAAGAAGGAATAGAGGGGACCTCTGAAGTTGTAGCGACGCCGACATCCTGGGTGGATGGGCGTATAGGACTATCCTCTGTCAATTCCTCATCAAGAGTTATGACTTGTTCTAGCTATGAGGAAAGAGGACTTTCAGGGGCTTCCTCCTGAATGGTGCTAGGTTCACCTTCTGCACCTTTGCCTTTCAGCTGCTTCTTTGACCTTGGAGGTGCGCTGCCCAAAGGGGAAGTTGTGAAATCTACCCCGAGGTAGATTAGTCCGTTCATGCGGCACCAATGCTCTGTTCTTCGCATAGTCTCCTTGACCCTCTCCTCAATTGTTTGAGGAGCCTTGTTTCTGTCAATGGATGGGAAGGGCCAATTGTCCCCATCTGTGTCATTATACACCTTATCTACTTCATCTTCCGTAGTCTGGAAGCCTTCGGGGACAATGGCCACTCCGTATTGGATGATTTCCTCCAATGCTAAGCGCGAATGATCCTTTCTTCTGAGTTCCACCTCATGGAGAACGTCAATGTAAATATCCTCAATTTGAGGGACATGGATCAGATCGAGCTTCGCTTTTGGCAGGCAGCTTCTTGGGTCGAAGGTAGGCCTGGCTAGGAAGTCATGCTTCAAGTTGAGTAGCTCCAGCTCTGCGAACATTTCCTTCGCCTTATGGTGGGTGGAGCATGTGTATCGGCCCACTTTGAGGGGGAAAGGAGTTCCACCCTTCTTTCTTTTGAGGCACTTCTCATGGTATGTGACCAGCTGTCTTGACAGTTCGAGTAGAATCAGCTTAGGCCCAGCATACCTTGGTAGCCTGGTTGGCTCTCCCAAAAATTTGGCAGCCCTTAGATAGGTGAACGTGGGAAATTGGGTGAACAGGGCCCCCCATTTCTCTGTGATTGCCACTATGTTCTTGGTCGTCCGGCTATGAGTCATGTTTGGCCTCAGTAGGCAGATGACATGATAGAAGAATGCATCGTTAACTTTTACGAAATGTTAGATGCTATTCTTCAGCCTCAGCTCTGGATAGTAATCAAATATCTTGGCCTGAGGCCATACTCCACTTCGGTTCAGCCCCGGATAATCCCTTGCTGACGCTGTAGCATAGACTACATAGGAGTTCATATGGAACACTCCTGTTGTGGTGAACTGTTGTAGCTGCTCAGAGATGGTGCTGCTAATTATTTCACCCCAGTAAAAGCGCTGATCGGGTAAATTCTTATTCATTGTCTCCAGGTACCGCAGCATCCACTTATGGAAATAGTGGGCATCTGAAAGCCCGAAGACTCTGCTCAGGAAAGTGATAGTATCACTGAGTTCCTCTGAGAAATCACTTCGGTGGATAGTCTGAGGCCACCGGATCACCACCTTCTTATTCTTTAGGTAGACCTCATTCATCAACTGCATGCACTGGTCTTCGTTGTCTTCCCAGGCCTTGATGCATTCTCGTTGGCTAACAGCCACGTAGTTCCGGTGATGAGGGATGCCAAGTATCAACTCAAAGTGATGGGAAGTGAGGTTTATGACTGCCTCGCCCTTACTGTTCTCGACACATCTTGTGTCCTTGTTGTAACATTGCGCAATCACCATCATGAATTCGTTGTTTACAGCGCTGACGGGGATTCCTCCGGCGAAGTGCAGGGCACTGCCTATTAACTTGTCCATCCATGGACTTCTTGTAACTTTTTGAGTCCTAACCCAGAACTCATCCATGTCAATGTGACCCAATTCAGAGTCTCTGCCATCCATACTGCACTCAGCCTGTGATTTGGGCATCCTGACCCTCTGATATTTGTATTTCATCTCTTCTTCTGTCAGCTTAGCTTTTCCTCTTGGTTTGGTGGGCTTCTTGCTTGACGTAGACATGTGTTCTTTCGAACTCAGTTGTTGATCTGCACGAAGAAGAAGTGAGACCCAATCCAAAAAGGTTGAATTAGTCATTTGATCTTCCATTAGAAAGCTAGCAGAAGAAAGAGTTAGAGATTTTAAGGCTCAGGGCGCAAGAAAAATGCAACTGGCAGACCAAATAGATAAGGCGCACAGAAAAGGAATGTTGCAGAGGTTATACTGGCGCCAAAGGCGCATGGCGCATGGATGAAGCAGGTTGCATTTTATAGCAGGGCGCACAGGAAATGCGTGTTACATTGGGGTTCGGTGCGCCTTTTGGTGCATGGGAAGATTGTGTAACATTAACAAATGGTGCGCCAAAGGCTTTGGCGCGGCACATGAAGGTTTTACACAACATTATGTTACTGCAATGGAGGGTGTGCCCGCGCCTTTCTAACTTTATACTCGCGCGAATAAGGCTTGTGTTGCATGAAAGCTGGGTGCGCCCTTTGGCACATGGAAACATTATGCAGCATGGATAAAGGGTGCGCCAAAGGCTTTTAAGGAGGCGCGGGATTTAGATTTGTAGCATACAAAAAGGGCACGCCATTGAGGGCGCATGAGTTCTAGGTGTAGCATGACAAGAGGGTGCGCCATTGGCGTGGGTTTTGGTCATGTAACATGGTGGGTAAGCGCACCGAGGGGCGCAACTGTTTTTGTTGCAACAAAACGCGCCAGTGCGCCACAGAACTACACTAACTGCTCAAATCTTTTATTCTTTTCTTCCACTTCAAAAGTTACTTGGTCACATAAGGTTTTTTACAAAAAGGTTTTGCAGACCAAGCCCTTTCAAAACAGCTCCCCTTCCAGCAGATTTGGAAAGAGGGAGGGAGAGGAGAAGGAAAAGAAGAAAACATGATGGAATAGCACAGGGGAGAAAAAACTAGCTTAATCATATTCCATTTAAAACTGGCCAGCAAACCAAAACCCCGACCAAGAACACAGACCAAGCACACAATGAAAAAGAAAGGGAGAACCTCTTACCTCGAATATATATTAAAAATTGAAGAACGGGTCCACAGGGCGATGACAACGACAGAGCAGAGCTGACAAATCTAGAGCAATCACGTGCTTTGACAAAAAGGAATGAAAATGACATTGGGCGCGCACTGATATTTATAGAAAAACTTGTCATCAATGCGCCAACCACTTTTGAAATGGCGCATGAAAACTGCTGTCGACAGGGGAAAGTGTGCGCCCTTTGGCACACGGAAGTTTTTGAAAACAGAAGAATGAGTGCGCCTTTGGTGCACCGCATGCATTGTCGACATGAAGTTATGTGCGCCCCTTGGCGCACCAAAACTTGGTGTAACACATAGATTATATGCGCCCTTTGGCGCACCGAAAGACGTGTTAACATGGAAAACCATGCGCCAAAGGCTTTTAAGGGGGCGCACCAAAACTTGGTGTTACAAGGCAAATCCATGCGCCCAGCCAAAAAAGGCTCAAAAAGACTAAGTTCGAAAACTAGATTTCCCGGGAAGGGACTTTACGACGTTTCGAACGCGAGGGATCCCTAACAAGGGATCGAAACAAAATTTTCCGTATGGTTATCGGTAAAATTGCCCTTGTCAATTTTACGGGATAACAAAAGGAAAAGTTATATTATTTTTAGAAGGAAGGTTGTTGTTATGCAATATGCCTAAAATGCATAAGTCTTGTAAATGTATAAGTTTTAAAAATGAATTGAAAGATGAGGATTTACTTGCATTGGTTGTGTAAATTAACTTGTACTTTTGTAAAAGATGAAATATTATCTGGTTGATATTACTCTTATTATTTATATGATTAAATGTGTATTCTTAGATAAGTAGCATAGAAGGGAATTAGAGTAATTTCCCTAAATGAGGTGCAGCTAGATAATTTGCAAAATTTAACGTTCTTATCTAAACAATTCAATTTAGTAAGGTGATGTGTAATGAACATACAATGAAAACTGTGGAAATTGTAAAGGACATAAAAGGGTGTGTTAAACCCTAGAACTTAACTAGGAAGAGGAAGACTCTTCCTCTCTCTTAAAGATATAAACAAAAAGGAATATATGATTTCTAATCATTAGGCTTCATTATAATAATTCTATTAAGTTACAGCCTAGGTGGTTGTTACACTTCCTTGAACGGTTAAGTCACATTAAATGGAACTTATGGTGTTGCTGTCCTATTTTTGGGTAACTATTTGTTAAGCCAAAAATTAACGAACATTGAAAGCAATCTTAAGTTAAGAAATTTATTCAAGGATTAATTGAATCTGATATTTAAAATAACTTAAGGAGTGTTGGATTTAGGGTTTAACAGGGTTGTTAAAAACTGTTTTTAAGAATCCAAATTAACCTAACATAAGTAATATCCTGGGGGTATGTACATCTCGATGAGGTTGTTTTGTAGGATGTTGGCACATGCCAACTGCATGGGTGTACCTTCAAGAAAATTAGGATGTTCTCGTTGATACAGCGATGCAGTTGACATGTGGCAACACCCTTCTGCATTGATCGTCAAGATCTACACACTTTTGAAATTGAACTTAGTTTTACTCTAGGACTGGATAGTAGCATAGTTAGCATATGAAGTAGCCCTCTAGGACTCAGGGTACCTTGGCACACGTGGTTGACCTAGGTTGACCAAGTATGCTAATATACCCTAAGTCTTTTTGAGCCTCTTCCTATCTTAACCTATGTTGTTAACCTGAACTAGGGTTAAACCTTGGGCAAGTGGACTGACAAAAGTCAGTAAAATAAATTCTAGATAACAATAGAGTGGGGGTGAAGGATGTAATCCTGATTGCTGAGTATGTCATCAAGGAATAAGTAATACGAATAGTATGTTGGAAATATTTGGCCAAAGTATCACAAGTTGTTGATTGCATTGTCCTATGTCACCTAGTCTAAGGATCGTGATGCAGATGAATATTGGTAGCAAATATTCAAATAGGTTCCTTAGACAGATCACTCAATACCTAGAATAGGGTAAGAGAACCAAGTCAGGAATAGATCGGTAGTTCACCGAGTCATGAAATGAATAGATCGGTAGCTCACCGAGTCATTACACATGTATATGGTTATCTATTATAAGAATGGTTGTTATGGAATGTGTGTTATAAATTACGTATTTAGAACAGAGAACATTACTCATGAAAAAACAAAAAAAAAATCCCTTGTTTCTAAAGTCTTAAAATGGGAATGTTACACTTCATCTATCCTGAAATGATTGATGATGATACACCTTCTATTAATGTCGTTTAATGTTATGATGATGAATTTATACTCACATACCTTGGTGCAGAAGACTCATATATTCATCAATCGTTACCATCTGAGACGTAAACCATGTTGAACGAATCAACTATCGAAATCAACATCCACACTCAGGATGATCGGCACATTCTAAAAATTGGTCAATCTTTAGATACTGTTGAACAGGAAGCCATTGCTTCTTTCCTCAAAAATCATAACCATGATTTTTCTTGATCTTACACAGATATGCCTAGTATTGACCCCACCATAGTGGTCAACAATATCGTAACCATTCCCGATGCCAAACCTGTAAAACAAAAGATGAGGAAAATGCACCCTCGCATTACTATTCTGGTCAAAGAAGAACTTCAATGCCTTCTTTTTGTTTCCTTCATCTTACCCATTGATTATCCTCGATTGATTTCTAACATTATCCCTATCACTAAGGTGAAAGGGGGACTCCACATTTTCACGGATTTTTGTGACCTCAACTTAGCTTGCCTAAAAGACGACTTTCCTCTACCCGGTATTGACCAACTGGTTGACCTTACCGTTGGTCGCGAGATGCTATCACTCATGGATGATTTCTTGGGTTATAACCAAATCTTACTTTCCCAGGAGGATCAACACAAAACCACATTCATCACCCCTTGGGGGATCTTCTACTATCAAGTCATGCCTTTTGGCCTTAAAAATGTTGGTGCTACATATTAGTGGGGTATGACTTACATCTTCCATGACATCATGCACCATATATTGGAAGATTACATAGATGATCTCCTTGCCAAATCTAAACTTTTCTCCAAGCACCTCACCTTCCTAAAGACCATCTTTGACCGCCTCATTAAGTATTGTGTTCGCCTTCAACCCAAGAAGTGTGTCTTTGTGGTTCTCTCAGGAAATTTCCTGGGATTTATCATTTCCCTACATGGTATAGAGGTTGACCCTGCTAAAGTCAAAGCTATTTCTGAAATTCCTCTACCCACTAATCTATGGAAACTTCGTAGCTTGCAGGGTAAGTTGCAGTCTATTCGTTGTTTCATTTTGTAACTTTATGATCAATGTCAGCCATTTCATTATCTTCTCAAAAAGGATGTCTCCTTTAAATGGGATGATGACTACCACAAAGATTTTGAGGCCTTAAAATAATACCTTCTCCAACCACCCATACTTATTCCACCTAAAGATGATTAACCCTTCTACCTATACATTTCTGCTACCGATCACTCCTTAGGGGCTATGCTCGCTCATTGCGATGAACAACATAGGGAGCAGGCGGTTTATTACATAATCCGTACTCTTCTAGACTATGAGACCTGATACACCCATGCCGAAAAAATTTGTTTAGCCTTAGTTTTTGTTGCCACCAAACTCCTCCATTACCTACTTAACCACAAAACCCATGTTGTTACCAACACTGACCCCTTACACTTCATGTATGCCAAACCTTACAAAAATCAACGGGTTGCACACTGGCTTATGCTTCTAGCTGACCTCGACCTCAAATTCATCCATTAAAATTCCATCAAGGGCCAAGCTATTTCCGACTAATTGGCTGATGCACTTATTTCCAGGGATCAACCCTCTAATTTTGACTTTCCAGATGAGTCAATTGTTGTCCTTTCCCTAGATGAACCTGCTTACCAAATGACACTCTTCTTTGATTTTTCCAAGTGTCATCGTGGGAGTGGGGCTAGTGTTATCCTCATTTTGCTTGATGGTGAACCCATGCCTTCATCTTTCAAACTCGATTTTGATTGTACAAACAATATTGTTGAATACGAAGCATTTATATTGGGTCTCCAGATTGCCTATGCCTTAGATGTTAAGTCAATTAACATCTTTGGTGATTCTAAATTGGTCATAAACCAAGTCAATGGTATATACCAATGTCGTAATGAGATACTTCAAAAGTATAAGCATCATGTGGACATACTTTTGACCACCTTCGACTGTTACGCCCTTCAAACCGTCCCTCGTTCTACCAACAAATTCGCAGATACCATGGCCTGTTTGGCTTCCCAGATACCTGCTTCGCCCACCGATTCTAAAATCTTTGTCACCGTACAAAGACTCCAATCACCCTATTATTTAACTCGTGAATTTTACTCTATTAGAACCACCGCTCTCGACCAGAGTGAGCTTTGGTATACAAAAATACTCATACTACCTTTCCTTCTCCATCTTACCTCCCGACCTCACTCATAATGGACAACGTGTCTTTCTTGAAAAGGTCTCTCATTACGTCATCATGGGTGGCCTCCTCTATAAACGCATCTTTGATGGTATTCTCTTAAGATGCCTTACGAGTTCTGAAATTCCCTATACCATTAAGGAAGTTCATGATGGCATATGTGGAGGTCACTTCAGTGGCCTTGATGTTGCTAAGCGTATTCTTCGCCTAGGATATTCCTGGTCAAACCTTAACCATGATTGTTGCGACTACGTTAAGCATTGTGCAAAATTCCAACAACATTCCAACCTTCATCATACACCCATTCATGCCTTACAGGTCACCCATGACCTTTGACCCTTCTCTCAATTGGGTTTGGATCTCGTTAGAGAGATCAATCCCCATTCTTCCCAGCGACATCAATGGATAATCAACGCTACCGAATATTACACCAAATGGGTTGAATTCATACCTCTCATCTCCACAAAAGCTGAGAAAATATATGTGATTGCATCAATCATCACATTATTTGTCGCTTTGGTGTCCCACATTGCCTCATCACTGATAACGGAAAACAATTCAAAAATAAAACCTTGCGGAAACTTTGTGACGCCTTCGGTATTCAACTAAGTTTCTTGTCACCCTATTACCCATAAACCAACAGCCAAGCCAAATCCACTATTAAAACCATGAACAAAGTTCTCATGAAAGTGGTTAACGATATTGGGAACGACTGGCATATGCACATTCCTTTAACCATGTGGGCGTACCATACTAGTATTCGCACTTCCACTACTGCCACACATTTTTCTCTCGTCTACGATACAGAGGCTGTTCTGCCTCTCGAAGTCTAGATTCCCTCACTCCACATTTCTCTCCATGACATGCTCAATGATGATGACTTTTGCCAGGACCGTTTAGCACAACTTGAGTTATTAGAAAAACATTGTCTTAATGCTCTCGACCATCTTCAAGTTTACCAAAAACGTATCAAGTGTGCCTCTGAAAAACGTGTCCATGAACGAACCTTCCAAGTCGGTGACCTCGTCTTGAAAGAAAATCAACATGTAACCAAAGAAGAAAAAAGTAAATGGGGAAAATTTACTCCTAATTGGCTTGGACCATACATCGTGACTCATACTTATAGATCAGGTGCTTATCGTTTATCTTCACTGGATGGTAAACCCAAACTTGATCCCCTTAATGCCTTGCATCTTCAACCATTATACTGTTGACTTTTAGTCCTACCTCACCTTTTGCCTCTTTTCAAGCTCGTCCCTTGAGCGATTTTCATTTCCCTTCTTTCATTTTTCCGCCCCTAATGATTAAACAAGAATCATGTGCGTACCCGTCACTCTTTTATCTTCTCTTAAATATGTGTACCACAGCGCTGCACATGGAATGATTCTCATGGATACTTTTTGTCTACTTTTAGATGATATCCCATGGTCGTTTCACCTTGCTTTCTAAACAAAAATATGATTCTTCACCTTAGTCTTGTCCATGACTTAAAAGCCCTCACATGGGATCCAACTCCTTGAGTCAAACTTCCAATAAAAAGATGACTCCCTCAAAAAGGACATCTTTCTCCCTACATCGGTGTTGTAAATAAAATGTCCCTCAAAGGACAATTATGTAATAAAAAAAAGGAGAAGAATTTGATTCTTCCTACATCGATCAACTTCGTGAAGACCTCAAGGAGTTAATTTTCTCATCCCATATAGACTTCCCACATCAATCAGTCTATCTCAAATAAAATTCAAACAAAAAAAAAATTCATCATGGACTTGCCCCTTGTGATCTTGGATCTCTTGCCAAAAGGCATGCTACCTAATACCATATAAACTAACCACTTTTCACCCTTTCACCATTCACATTTTCATTTCCTACCGCCTCAAGGGACCTACTAGAACTGAGACATTTAGTGATCATGTGACTACTCTTCACCTTTAGAATAATCAATCATGCAATGTCTTTAGGGTCTTACGTTCATCAGCCTATCTAAGGTATGACCCACTCGTTATGATCCTTACCAATTAGGTGGATTTCTTGCCTCCTCTTATCTTTTAACCTTCTTCATTACGTATTGATTACCTTATACAGGACTAGATCCTCGATGTTATCTTTGGGTAATTTTCCTCTTTTGCCACAATCAACTCAAAATCACCCATACCAATTTTCCCACGATTCATCCATACCTAAAATGACCTCACCTCTACAATGCCTATAACCTCCCAACTCATTCTCATACCTCCTCGTATTCTTCCCTAGCTTATGGGAGAACTACATCGGCCTGAGGTCCCTTTTCACAGGGACTATGTAGGTAGCACTCCGAGGGGATGGGGCCCTTGGAGGTTAGCTCGGCCACTCTCTACACTAACCAATTCCCCTTTCCTTTTCCTAATCACAATCTACCCTTGTTAGTTTCGTTTATATCAATAATTGGAAATTAAATCAAACAAACAACAAATTTCTTCACATATTTATCATCATCATTCATACATTCATTATGTCTACCATTTCTGTACCATTATCATGCATGTTACTATAAAACATCTCAACATGACTCATATCCTCATTAATTACACAAATTAATGAATTTCCAACTCAACCAATTTCGACGCACCAGAACTAAACCAACCTAAACTCAATTCATGCCTAAACCACAACCTGACTCAATCCATGCCTACAAACTAAACTCAATTCATGCCTAAACCACAACCTGACTAAATCTATGCCTATGACCTGACTCAATCCATGCCTATGACTTGACTCCACCATGCCTATGACTTGACTCAACCATGCCTTTGACCTGACTCCATCATGCCTAACACATATATCATGAATCCATCTATGTATAATAATCAAATTCCATCAACACACATACATCATCACGAAATCATCCATCCCATCATGTAAATCTATGTATCCATACAATATACACTGATATCAAATAATATGCATCTCTCAAAAAACTCTCATATACAGCCTCACCATCTTCGGCATGCAGGCCGGTATATGATCAAAAATAAACAAAACTCTTATATACAGCCTCACCATCTTCAGCACACAGGCTGGTATGTGATCAAAAATAAACAAAAATCTCATATACATCCTCACTCTCTTTGGCACATAGGTGGGTATATATCAAAAATGAATAAATACATCAAAATAGAGGGACATACATTAGGCATCTTCCTACCGGATATCCTCCATATCGGTATCTCCCATCTCCTTCTCCCCCATGGCTCCTATCCGGCGGCCCGATAACATCTCACCGCCCATCATGGGTCATGGCCGGGTCCATTTTGGTACATCACCTGAGGTTGGCCTCCATGAACTGGTAGCCTCACCCTAATTTTGTCTCAGGGCTTGATGGACCCTTGTGCTCTCCACGATATGGGTACATGATCTGGTCCTCTCACCTGAGGCCTGCTCTTCCCTGTACTCTCCATAGGATAGAATATCTATCCCTGCCATCATCACCTAGTCCTAATAATATCTGGCCTCACCTAGAGCATCCCGTAATTTTGATACAGGTACTATCTGTGTGGCCCCATCGGCCTCTACCCCTGTGCTTGTCCTGTGGGACCCTGTCCTGCCCATGCCTATAAACTGGGACCCTGTCTCAGTACCTGTGGTGGTACCATCGGCCTTACACCCTGTGCCTGTAATGCCACAATTTTTTCCTGTGCAGTGGCCAACTGGCCCTACAAACTTGTAACCTGCGCCTATGAGGCGGCCACCTGATCATCCTCACCATCTCCACCCTGGGCCATCTGAGCCTGTAGATTGGCCACATGTGCATACAAAGCAGCCACCTCTACCTCTGAACTTGTCAACTGCCCCTATATCATCCCCAACTGTGTAAGCAGGGTCGCCACCTACCCCTGTAGGGCGTCTCTCTGAACGGTGATGGTGGCTAAATCTGGCTGCCGTGGCCTGGGTGATACTGCTCGTAAATGATCCACCCACCACTGTCCATACCTATCAGTCACCCCAACATCATCAATCCACCAGTCGACCACTTACTCCTCCTGCCATGTGGGCACTGTCGGTTTTGGTAGAGGTAATGGCCTCTCCACATCATCCCTTCTATACCGTGGGAAGGGTGGGGGTATATCATGTGGCAGTCCAAAATTTCATATGACCCTATCTACAGGAATCATCTTGTCCTCTCCGGCACGACACCCCTCTATCCATCTAAGTAGCTACAAGCTATCTAACTCATCAGCTATTTCTCTGTATGAGGGATAACCCACATACGGTCTCCAAATAATGTCCACGTCGGACAACCCCTCCAATAACCACCGATAATATGCTACATCATGAGTAGCCCTGTCTAATCGACGCTCTCCAATCATAGGAACCCATCACTTGTAACCTACCCAAACCAAACCCAGATCGAATGCATCCGCCTAGGGCATACCAATCCGAGGAACACATGTAATGTGCTTGTAAGCCCAACAGTGCAAAATAAATGTGCAACATAAGTTGAACCTGCGGAGTTGCCCATACGCCCATAGCTCTCTATATAACTGAACCAGGAATGTTGATGCCCATGCAAAGTAGGTCCTGTCTATCATCATATCATGTAGCACCCCCCTCACTGATTGTGGGAATCTCCCACCCTCTACATCTGACAGTGCAAAACAGTACACAGCCTCCATCAATAACACCACTAGCCTTGTCTCCTTTGGTCAAGCTAGGTACATATCCCCATAACTCAGGCTGGTGATGTAAAATGTCATCTCTGCCAGTCCCTCACCGAATACTGTCAGCATCAACTCCTCAGATACCTCTGAGGAGATCAAGTATACCTGCATCCCAAATATAGGTAACCCTAGGATCCTATATTGGTACATGTCCTCCAGGGTGACTGTCATCTCCCCCATCGGTAGGTGAAATGTGTTGGTCACTGAATCCCATCTATCGATGAGGGAAACTATCAAATTCAGATGTCAGACTACATGCCGGTAGCGCCTAACCCCACTCAGGCCCACATCTAAGACATGCCTCCACTCCTCAATCGTTGTAACCCCACGAACTATTAATAGTAGAGGTGTCACCCTATCTCGCATCCTCAGCTGATCTCTCACCTGCATTCAGCAAAACATCACATTATTACACCTTAATCATACCCACAATCACTCTCGAAACCTCACCTATACTTACCACCCTACCTCTCTTTCCCTAGACCTTCTTACCTTCGTATCACATCTTCTATCTACCCACCCCAACCCTAACCCACTATCATTCACCCTTACCTATTTTTACCCCTTACCTATGTTCTGATTTTCCTCACAACGTCTTCTCTTACCCCTACCTACCTCACCCACCCAACATGGGGCACTTTTGGCCCCTTTTTCCCCAAATCATGACCGCTACTGGTGATCTCTAACCGCTAGTCCCCCATAAACTGGCATCATTCACCTATTTTGTGACCAATACTGGTTCGCTACCACTGATGTTGGCTAACCCTCAACCAATTCCGGTCACTTTCGCGCCGAAAAATGTGAAACCCAAACCCCCCCCCCCCTTTTTTTCCTAAAAATACCCTTTCTCTCCCTTCTACACACCCATTTCTACCTAAATCCCCCTCAACCCTTCCCCACCTGTCCTTCACCCAATCACCTCCTCCCCCATTCCTATTCTACCCGATTTTCCCTCCCACAAATTCAAAATTCATTTTTCCCCCCAAACCCATTTTCTCAAACCTCGACCTCTAAACCAATCTAATTCACAAAACAAAGAAAGGGATTGACTCTTACCTCATCATGCTACCGTCACCATGGCAGCACGTTGGTTCGTTGCACTGGTGGTCCACTTGATCCCTCTCCTGCCTCTTCCATCACCCAATCAACTTACTCACCTCAAACCAACTGAATCAATTGATTCAATCTCGTGGACCCACCTATTGACTACTAATCACCTGCTACACTGCTCGCGAACTCATCTCTCCATTCCACATGGAAGCTTTAAACCTTTGTCTCTCTCTCACCTGTCATTTTTTCTGATTTGGCAAGTGAAAAATGATTCCGTAAAAAGTGGAAATTTCCTTTTTTATAGCCTACCCGACTTGACCGGCGATGGTTTTACCTTGACCGACATCGGTCATGTGCCCTAGCTTACCATCATCGGTTCATAGCGACCAGCATCAATTCCTTCTAACCATTGTTGGTTATCCTGCTTAGTCTTTTTCCTACCCCCTATTGGTACCCAAATATGTTCTCCTTTTCAACCTGAGTAGCATCAAAGATATTGCATGAAGCTTGAAGGCAGATAGATCATGATGTATGTCATTTTATAGCTGGGGATGTGATCTAATTGGCACTCAGATTTGTGGAGAGATGGATAGCACTCAAATAGGACTTGATCTTGTCCTAACTATTTTAGGTTGTGCCTTTCAACCAAGGTAAGAGAACCTATTTTGTAACCCTCAAATGGTGAAGGAGATGAAAATATCCCTCAATTTGTGCAAATAATATGAAGAGGCCTTAGGAAAATATGATCAACACTCTAAATCTAACTTTCACAAGTTGTCACTTCTAGATTATGGAGATAATTTCAATGCAAGGCAAGGGTTACTGAAGACATTATAGGATCCTGATTTGTTTTATGCATTTTTGTACATGGATTGTATTCTTTTGTTGACACACAATGCAATGCAGGGGTAGTATGGGTAGGATTAGTTTGTTTGAATGAATTTTTTGGTGGGAGATTTTAGACAAGACTAACCACAATTTGCCAAATTCTTTGAGGACCTTTGTAAGAAATTTGTAAGACCTAAACAATAGGATGCTTCAAATGGGTTAAGGTACTCCTTCAACTAGGATATGTGCACCAAATGGAGGCCCAAATTTATACTCTTCCACACAATCTTTGACAACCTGCCACAAAATCTTGAAGTAGATGAACCAACAAAGCATCCAAAAACCTCTATTTTATCATGACCTAAGGTGCACCCAAAGGTTTACAAACAATCTCTAAATTCAAGGAAGGTAAAGTGATTTTAAATTTGTTTCTCTTTATCAGATGAAAGCTCTTCTGAATGTGGGATTGCAAATTCCACTAAACTATCAACAAGAAATGAGACCATGTATGATCAAGAGAGATTTTAAACACAAGACTGCAACAAGAGCAAGAAACACAACTTGAAAACATTTTGAAACATAAGTGCATGTAAATTTTGCTAAGAGAGAACACAAAATAATCTAGAATGACCAAATTTATCAGCAGGGGAATGTTATAAGAACATTCTCAGAGCTTATTGATGGCTTTACAACTGAAACAAACTCAACATGATACAAATCTGATGCAAAAAGGATTTAGAAATGGTTCTCAAGTGGTTTCTCAGAGAATGGGCTTCTTCCCATATTTTCCCATGAAATTCTAAGTTTCTTTGACCTTTTACATGTCAAAAAACATGCATTGTATAACATTTTATTACATTTGATCCTTCTTTCCCAAGAAAAAAATATGCCAAGCATCAAGTTTGTTACAAAATTCCAACATGATTCACAGATAGGGACGTTTAACATATTTGCAACAAAAGTTGCCAGGTGTTTCAAAAAAGGTGAATCATTAAAAAATGTTCATCATTATCCATTGTAGGGGCATGTTTTTCATCTTCAAAGCATGCAGGCCCCTTTCATTTCATCCTTATCCATCCAAAATTTGATTCTACAACTTCTTGATTTGATCTTTCACATTTTTGCTCGAGCCTGAACAAAATTTCATTTCAAAAGCACCCCAAATCTGTAAATTGAAATTTCAAATTGATCCCATTGTTCCTTGAAGGCCAAAACGACATGAATTTGCCAAAGATTCAATGAAAATTGATGCAAAACTTGCATCTCCAAACTTCTTGGAGAAAAAATGGCAGCCAAACTGAAGAATGCACAGTCACCGTTGATTTTCTCTCTCCTTTTAATCTAAGCCCTCCACATGTCATAATGTGATTGGGAATGGATTTGGGATCATTTTTTGACTTTTTAACATTTTTGGAAAAATCTAAAATTTTAACATTTTTCTCTGCCCCTCTGCCCTTGAAATTTGATGCTGACACATGGTACATTGTGGGTCCCTTTGAAGTCGCGGCTCAATTCTACACATTTCCACCTTTTTTGGAAATTTGGAAATTTTTCACTTTTTTCCCCACGGGCCCACACCTCCGCCTCTGTCCTTGACACGTGTCACATTCTCTATCAGTGAGGATCTGTAGGCTCATTTCATATTTTAACTCCCCTTTTTTGCCAATGGAAATTTTCCCACTTTTCTTCCGCATACCCGTGCCTCTGATTCCGTCCTTGCCACATGTCTCCCTCTACTTCGTCGTGGAGCCATGCCTCAAATTTTCATTCCAAGACATTTTTCCAAAAGGGAAAAATTTCCCTTTTCCCTCCGGTGGCCCGCACTCCCTTCTACATCTGCCACGTGTTTCCCTGTGATTCATTGTGGACCAGTGCTTAATTTTTTACTCTAAGTCATTTTTCTAAAGAGAAAAATTTTCCTTTTACCTCCGTTGGCCCGCCGGCCCGCTCTGTGCTCTGAAGCCGCCACGTGTCTCCCCTTGCTTTCTTACGGACCCGCGGCCCTTTCCTCAACTTTTTTCCTTTTCGCCAAAAAGTCAAAAATGTTCTAAGTTCCCCGCCAGCCTTCCATCTTGCCTTTAAATGAGAACATGACACGTGTCCTCCTATAGGACCTGCGGAGTTACAGGGGAAAGTTGCACTTTTTTCCAAAAATAAAAAATGCTAAGTTTTTTAGAACAAACCCACAGATCCCTGTCCAACCAAAAATGGCTACGTAGGAGACATCGTTTGAGATAAAATTTGACGAGAAAAGTACACTCGTATGACCATCAAAAATACAGAATTTTCCAAAGATGCCCAAATTCAATTTTTTCTTCGTGGGTGAAGGATTTTTTGTCAAAAAACAAATGGGAAATGATTCTAGGCAATTTTCAATCATGGGGATAGATTTTCGAAGGAAAATAAGCATAAAATGAACAACCACAAGCTCCAAATGCCAGGAAAAGTTGAAAAAACGGTAGAGGCATTGATTTGGAAGAATTAGGTCACAAAACAGGGTATGCCTATATTTTTCTTTCAAGTTGGGGTAAAATGATAAGTTTTTGAGATTTTCAAAGCATCCAATCAGAACAAAAAAAGTTACAGACCACCAAATTTGAGAGAAAAATTTCAAAGAGCACGCAGAACAAAGGGGAAAGATGGCAATATAACAGAGGATCAAAATGGGCACCAACACCCCCTACCCCTAATTTTTTGACATGCATCCTTTTTACCTCACCCACACCTAACTTGGACACTTCAATTTATCCTCCTAGCCTCATCATTTACTACCTCACCTCGTCCTCATTTCGGGACTCATTATTTTACCCATACCTCGACCTTACCCATGTCGTGACCTAGTTGTACTTGGACCTTGAACATTACTAGTGACATGTGACCTCATGTGCTCACTATACCTTGTGGCATTACTACCCATGTTGATTGACATACTGACCTTACCTTGACTCTTTCTGTGACCATTTATCCTAACCCAACCTTTAGTGTACCAGAGCATACCTAAACGTTCATGTGTCGTGTTTTTTGACCATATCCTATAGCTTGGATACTGGAATCACCTCACCCTTGTTTGGATAAACCTATCGACCTTAGACAATGTAGAGTTTGCTTGCTCTTCAGCTTGGTCCGTGCTACAGTTTATACGTGTGCGTGCATTTGACTGTTACTACCTTTGACCCTGACCCATTATCTAGATTCCCCAATTAGACCTTTACCCCTCTTTACCCCCGTTGCCCACCTTCCTCTTCATCACATGCACCTTTTATCAAACCACTCGCCGATTCTTCCTTCTGCCTCATCAGTTCCTAGTTTGAGGGGGATCACCTTCACCCACACATGGGGCAGCCACATCTTATTTTTTTCAAGGTCGCTTACCAATATAAGCTACGAAATAAAAAGGAGAAAAATGAACGCACCCAAAATTGGGTCACACTCCCCTTGGTCCCTCATCAAATAATCACCTCGAACACACTCACCTAATCATGGCCCCTTTCACCCCACTCTAATATTAATTTAATTACTTTAATTAAATTAATTCACGATCTCATAATGTTTATTATTTAAATATCCTAATTGAGATAATTCTCACACGACTACCTCACCTATACACCTCACCTAGCCACCTCACCCTAGACCTATTCTTAGTATGTTTCCATAAGTAACTAAGACCTACCTAAACCCTATTAATCAAAGCCTACATTCCCTCTAACCACATTCCCGCCCATTAGAAAGGAAGCTTCCATTCTAATACGCAGAGAAAAATGAACAGGATTCATGAAATCAAGTGGATCTACCCAGCTTAGTAAATCTAGGAAATCCCACCCTAACTGATGCCGGTCACCCTAAACCGCCACCGGTCATCCCAGAATCGTCATCAGTTTCCATTTATTCCCCAAAAAAACCTTATTTCGAGGTTGGCACATTCCTGAGAAAGAAGAGATGAAACCAGAGATGCATGCAAGAAGAACTAGCATTTGTACACGTATCAGAGCATTCACATCCAGCATCAGAAGCGATCAAAAGCCATTTACATTCACAGAAGCATCTGGGGAGGCACCATCACCACACCAAACTCCATTCATTTGATCAACTGCTATTGCCATTCAGCCATCAAGCTCATATAATAGTAAGTGTTTCATTAACCAGCATTCATCTATTGTCATTTTAGTAGGCTCTGTTACCTCTGTTATTAGTTTCTACTTGCATTTCCATTCTCCCATCTTCCACCTTCATGCAAACTTGATAATTCCTTCACCCACACTATTAAATTTCCCATACCTGAATTTTAAAGATATCTGAGTATATCTCATATATCTGTAGACCTTGTCATTGCCCTCTACATTTCCATTTAACCCTAGATTTGTCCTCATACTGAGATTTTAATAAAGTTCCTCTACCCGACCATACCAATGTCGGTTACCCACAATCGTCACCGATTCACTTAAACCAACATCGGTCATACCAGACCGACGTCGGTCTCTGTGTTTTACCCTCAGACCAAGAACAAAGCCTAAAATCCCTACCAAATACCAAAAATAGCCCAGAACCAGACCCTGACCAATACCAGTACCCTGATAGAGACCTTGACCTTTAGATTAAATCATAGCCTAGCCTGTTGTGAATGAAATTGCTTATTGTAGTCAAATGAGATACCTAAATCATTTTGAATACAATAGGATTTCATTTATTGTTAACATTGAGTTGTTTTAAATAGTGGATTGACAGCCTTCTAGGGATTAACACACTTCTCAGATCTAGCATACGCTAGGCAGTCCACTGCATATACTATTTAACTTCTATTTGGTGGTCTTGTTTTCTATTTCAGGTAGTTCCTCCTAGCCAAAAGGAAGATCTCACGATCAGTTGTGGATCAAGAAGTCATACGCGCGCAACAACCTTCAACCAACTTTAACAGGTATCCCTCCTAGCCCATTTACCTTTATCTATTTCATCAATATTCAAAGAAATGCTATAAGAATTAGGTGAAACATGTATTTGAATCTCCTCCTCAGTTTTTTATCATTTTTTCAGCTTCGTAAACACATTGTAATTTCCAAAAATGATCATTTGTAACCTCATACATTTCTCAAGAAAGTTTCTATGCATGTAGTTGGAGGGAATACAACTCTATTTTCAATCCAAGCCTTCTAAAATAATTGTTTTGTTTCAAACTTGGCGTGTTTTTCAATCTCCCCTTCTATTCTCTTTCATCTATCCATCTTCATAAACAAACTATATTTTCAAAAGAACATTTTTCTTAATCTCCTAAATTGATGAATAAAATTGATACATATGTAATTGGTTTAGGAGTTGTGTTTTTGAAAACCTCGTTTGCTTTCCTAGTGATTTTCTACTCAAATTACAAAACACTTTGTATTTTAGAAATAACACTAAGTTTTTATCTCTTGCATCAAATTTATCTTTTTTGTTTCTTTTTTCAATCCACGCCTTCTTTGATAAAAATTCTATTGCACATTTCTCTTCTTGGTTTAGTTTATTTTTCACTGTGGAACTATACTTGCTAAAATAATATTCCTTTCTTTGAATGTTATAGGTGCAGTTGAGGAAGTTGGCTTATTAAATGACACATATCAAAAGTTCATTATCAACATTTAGGGAGTAGAATGGTGAGGAGAGCTAACGAATGAAACAAAAATTAGGGGCTATAGTCAACAATTCAATTTGACCCCACCATTGTAAGACTCGTGTCAAAACACTTTTTTGACTACCATATTTTGTTGCATTTTTAATGGCCATGCATGTGTTTCCTATGTAATTTGGATGGGGTCGGTGCATTTTTATAAAGTATAGTTGTCTCCTTGGATATGTGTTGAATTCACCAATTTTACACCACATGATATGTGTCAACTGCTATGGTAGCATCTTGCCTCTTTTTAAAAAGGGACACATATTAGCATAATCAAATTTTTCTAACTCACCTGATACATTTCAGGGTTTCACCAATCAATAATAAAAATTGACTAGAGGAATAAAATTCATTTAATCAATACATTGCATGGCAAATAATTCATAGGGATTGATTTAGCCTATAGTCTAAAAAAATGGCTCAAGTCACATAAAAACACATATTAGTGTAATTAGATATATTTGGGTTGTCCTACCTTTAATTTGTCTTAACTCTCATAATTAACTTATGAATTCTAACAATAAATTAAATTAAATATACCATAAAAGGAAGTTAAGGACTTACTTACAACAATCAAAATGGCCCTAAAAATAGGTTGTTATGTTTTGAAAATTATTCAAGAAACACTATGCAATTATGTTTAAAAGGCCACAAAACATGAGATTTGACCATTTATTATATTTCTATCTTTTAATATGAATATTAAAGTAAGTAATCAAAGTCACATATTGGCATCCCACGCTAACGTACTTAACTAAAATGGAAAATAGAACAAGGCCATGAATGACATATACTTCTGAAGCAATTGCAAAAAAAAAAATAGACATTCATGTTGACAGAAATTGAAGATTTACTTTAGCCATTATGGGACTAGATAGCCGTGGGTTTCGTGTATGGTCACTCAAAAGCCTCACAATTTCAAATTCGATAACTTATGCATTTGACTTATTATCAAGGGGAACTTTTTCTAGTGTTTCTAGATTCACATGCTGAAATTAGAGGTTTCGGTATATTCTAAGAGTCAAATATGTTGAAGGAGACATGACAGTCTACAATGAAGGAGATAAGGCATTTTTTGTCTCCTGTTATTGTTCTTACTTGGTGGGTGGTTCTCTTGCCCAGAGCTTTTCCAAGACCGCTTTGAATTCTTAGAGGAGCTTGTACTGTTTGTGCAATGAGGCATTTTTAGTGATTTTGTCTAGAGTGGGGCATATTTTGGGCTTATGTGGGATGATTCCATAACTAGGGTTTCAGATGTAGCCAATGATGTTTGTAGAGATTTTTCCACTATTGGAACATTCTCAAAAAATTGTGCATTGCTTTCAATTTTAAAGATGCTTACACTAGATACTAAACTGTAAAGTGATTGTAAAATATGTGGATAGATAAAACTTACCTTACTTGTTTTGGTCATTAAGTTTCTCCATTTTGACGTATGAGAATTTAATCTTATTAATTGTTAGGAATTGTCGCAATGCAATTTGAAAGTATTCACAAGCTAAGTTTTATCCTTGTAATATATGCAATTCCTTCTCCTTATAGGTAATGGAATTGTGGTGGTGAGGATCAAGTTGTAGCGCTTCATCAAAATCATCCATTACTTGCACACATTCCCCTTTGACTATCTCTTTATGGGACTTCTCCACAGTTGAAGTAGAAGGTTTTTATTATGAAAAAACCATGTCTATGCATTTGGAATAATGCTCTATCACACCTTTTCAATATTGAACTCAAAATAGTTGATTTTCTTTAGAACACAATCTAACAAGATCTGTCTCACATCGTCTCCATTTTCTTCAAATGAGTTGACAATCTCTATATAGATAGGGCTATTAACACGTAGCATTAACATGTCACTCTACCAAACTGCGTACATGTATATCGCTAAACCACATGAATGGAAAAGTGCTTCCCTAGATTAGAAAATCTAAACAATTGTGCAAGCAAAACCATTAACTCAAAAAAAAAATCTCTATGTCTACATTGCACTAATGTTTCGAAAACATTTCTCTTAATTTTTGTATTTGGATGAGAAGCTAATTTTTTGTAGAAACATTTCAGGAAGACCATATACTTGTATTCTACAATCTAGATATCCTACAAGCTCTAGTCAAAAAAGTAAGATAAAGTGGTATTGAATACCATGATGATGTGATGTGTTTCATATCACATCTGTCATAGTCATCTCTTTCACATTTTTCAATACACATCCTATGTATTGTAATTTTCTAATAAAAAATGTCAATCAAGATTTCAGTACCACTGCAAACATGTGGTAGGAAAGTCACACATAACACGATGTCAAAATAATAATCTTATCACTTGCCAAGCTTAAAATGTCAAAAGTAAAACAACATTAAAGGACACATATACCAACTAGGTCGCTCTTCCTGCGACCTTCAGATTGTTTTGTCTTATAAGCTACCTGAATTTGGTAGGGGAAGATTAGAGTGACATGTAGGCAATGGAAGGGATCACAAATATGTCTAAGAGCCAAAATCATTGTATTCGTCACCATTACAATACAAGGTATAGTGCGCAACACCAATAGAATATTTTTTCTCAAACAACAGAGTGTTACAGAAATATTGTTCACAATGTGAACACTTAGGAGTGGTTTGGGTTATTTGGTAGTAATAGTTTTTAATATTTATATAATAATATATGAGTGTGCAAAATAGTTTTAATGCACAACTCATAGTTGAGAGATATTTGGGATATTGAGAGGACTTAGAGATTAACCTTAACTCCTTACTTATAGGAGCTCATTGAGTTATTTATATGCAATCTCTCCATTATAAATTTTTCCCGGATGAATTACAATATCGCTGGTTTTATTATTCTATTTTGCAATGTTTTATTTTTTATTTGATTAAATAATGGATATTTACAAGACAGAGACCTTACAGAATATTGAAATTGTACCACCACAAGAAGAAGAATAAATCATTAGAGTTGTACCGGCACAACAGTTGGAAGAAGAAATCGTGGATTTGTGACTACATTATCTGAAAAGTAGACAAATGTATTGAGCATCCTCTTGGAGGGGTGTTATGTATTTTTCACATGACCTGTTAGAACAGGTAAGACTTTCTTGCTTCAGTGTGCCATGAATTTGACATTACAGCCATACAAATATTTGTTAAGTTGTGGAACTAAATAGTTTCATTGGAGCATGCATTACAAAGTGACTGGGTTACACAGTGACTGACATCGCTCAGGAAGTGACAGGAATTGGTCAAGAAGTGACCGACATCGGTCAGGCAGTGACCAACATCAATCAAGAAGTGACTGACATCGGTCAGGAAGTAACCGGCATCGGTTACCTATGTGGGAGTGTTTTATTTATAAGTGACTGGATTTAATATAGATTTTGTTTTAAAGAAAATCGATTGGATGTAATTGCATGACTATTGTTCCCTAAGTTTGTCTAGGATTATATAAGTTAGAAAACTAGGGTTAGAGGTAAAAAGAAAAGAAGAAGTAAAGAAGAGCATAATCCTTAGTTAAAAGGATGAAGAAGAAGAAGAAAAAGAAAAAGAAGATTACATAAAGACATGAGCTTTCATAGAGAGAAGTTGAACAGAAGGAAAGTGCATGTACACTATTGGTGAGAAGATGGTATTATCTTCTATTGTATTTCCTTTGTATTAATCAATCTTATGTAATGTCTTGCATAGTATGAAAATCACTTAGTGTTGTTTATTGTTAGATCCACAGGTTATTGTGAGATCTTGTTATTCCTCATTCTTGTAAATCCACATGTTGTGAGATCTTGTATTACAGATCCATGAGATCATGATGTATTGTTAATCCATAGGAATCTATTATTGTAGAGGAAGTTGTCTTCATGTTTGCATAGGTTGCTGCAGTGATGATGGAGAGACTTATTCTTGGTGCACGGTTACAGTTGCACATTGGTAGACCCTTCTAGAGGTCTTGTTTGCATATTCACAGTACAATGAGAGCTTGGTTGCACAGTTGCAAATGCATGGTAGCTTCAGGTATGTGAGATCTGGTGGTGTTTTAGAGGCACGGTTGTAGTGCACTCAGGTAGATCTATTCAGAGATCTGGAGGAGACATGGGTGGTGGTATGGAGGAACGATTTAGTGTACTCAAGAAGATCCAGTTAGAGATCTGGGAGGAATAGATACTCTTGTAGAGATACATATACTCTTGTGCAGAAGAGTTGGTTTGTAATCTCTTGTTATATTATATATATGAGATCTCTATCTTTGGTGGACATAGCCCACATTGGGTGAACCACGGTACATGTTTTGTTATATGTGTGTACTTTTGTGTGATTTGGATTATTCTTGTTTATACTTCCATTGCTATAGATTTTATGGGGATTATTAGATCCATATTTGTATGTTTTGGATTTGATATTCTATAGTTGCAATTTTTTTCGCATAGACCCATCCCCAACAATGTTAATGTCAAATTCGGAGTTCGAGTCTGAATTCGAGTCCCTATCTGAGTCAGGCAAGTCCATATCGACGTACCTACTCGGGTATAAGGCGAATGAGAAGAACGATGCCTTCTTATTGGATGTTTTGAGAAAAGGCGTGAAAGAGGAAGGCAAATTTTTGTTCACCCCTAAACTGACAGGATGCTCCCTGGTGGTCACGTGCGAGAAGGCCTTAGATACATACTGTGTCTTCCACGACTATCGTTCCAACAACACGGTTCTCTATGACGATGTCATAATGTATGTAGATTTTGATGACTGTAAACTCAGTGGAGATTTGTCTGTGAGAACTGTTGTGGCCTGCATGTAGAAGTCTGGAAATTGTTTGTTCAACAACAATATCCTTCAATCCATAGCAAAATTTCTGAAAGTGTGATGGAATTACTTTTGGATATAAAGGACACTATAAACACATCCTTGCAAATTGCATCTTTTGACAAAAAGTGCTGATAGATGCAGTAAAGGATTAAGAATCTCGCAAAGACACCAGGCGTAAGTTCTTCTATAATCAACAATGCCAAGGATGGTGTTTATAAGGGCAAGTGTGAGTTCAATGAAAATGATCCTTTCCATCAATGAATGGAACAAATTATGTGATGCCATTGAGATAAAGGTCAAAGAAAAATGAAAATGAAAAAAGGATGAGGCTGAGGCTGACAAATTGAAGAAAATTGATCTTGTGTATTGGAAAACCAAATTGACGAAGATTGCCTCTGAAATTTCCAATTACAGAGGAATGGTACACGTTGAAGGGATTAGACAAAATTTGGTTGTGGATACAGATAAAGAAGGTTACTGGTTCAAATGCAAATCAGTGAAGTTTATGCAGAAATGGAGAGAGATTTGAGTAGCTGCGGTGACAATAGTACAAAAATAACAGATCTCACAAGAGTTACAACGACATTTTAAGTCTCACTTATCACTATATTGGAATGGCGATGCCGTAAGATTTTCTCCGGACTTCCAAATGCATACCATCACCATTCCCAAGAAATAGACACGTAACTTGGACAGTTGGACTTGTAAGTTTGGCGGGCTAACATTAGTGACCTGTCAGAAATATTTGTGGTTAAACTATAGAAAACCCCAAAAATTGTTAGGTGTCACTTTTGTAATTGGACATGAATGAAAAATAGATATTTAATTAATCATAAAATCTGAATATGACTATAAAAAGATTTCAGCCAATCAAAAAATAAAAATAAACTTTCTAAAATAAAGATTAAACAAAAACTTTAACTTATAAATAACAAAATACAGCTGGTAGGAGAGTATTGGTTGAAAATGAAGAAGTTATTTGCAATGATGAGAGCTATAGTACCTGCCTTCGGCACTATAATAACTTGGTCCAAATGGAGATTTTAGGCCGTACAAATTTCGGTTTTGCAGTTCACTCAAACTCTTGTAAAATTACAAATCAATGAATTCATCGCGCGAAAGATGAGTAGAAGAAAATGAGTTGAAGTTGACCGCGACACTCATCTACTAATCAGATTTTAGTGACGTTTGTTCAAAGAATATTCTTCGTGAACAGGAACCTCTATTTAAGTTTAACTGGAGGAATAAAATGAAACAAATAGAAATGAGTTTCGACTTGTTTGATTATGTAAAAGAATAATTAAAACCCTTGCAGGGCCGAAATTATTAGCGTTGATGGAAGTATCGATCACACATTTTGTATAAATGCTGATCTTGTACAGCATTTGGCTTAAATCTCTAATTGCAGAGATCGTAATTATGGTTACATCATCCACTTGCCCGAGTTCGTTGTCTAAGAATACAATTCCAATCAATCAATCAATCAATCCACGCTTCCGATATTTTCTTGTCTTGTCCGTCGTCGATATTGAAGTTAATGCAACGCAGACAACTCAGATATTTATATTGAAATGGAATGGCTGCTTTCCCAAACACGTAGCACTCTTCTCCGTCCCAAATCTTTGTTTTGGAATAAAATGCTAAAAAATGAAGGTTTCATTGAATCTTGTACCTATGCATTAAAAATTGACAACTCTCTTTCAAAATAATAATAGTGCCTGTTTTAATGACGTCTTAGATTGCGTCGAGTGAGGATGCTTTTGAATTTTAGTCTAAACTGAGCACCATTAAATGTCTACATTAGCCGTAGAGCTCTTACCAATAGTGTTCCAAGGGAATATCTAACATTTTGACAAGTTTCAACGAAAAATTAGTTGTATGAATTGTATATTATTATACAACTTGTACCTCAAAATAGACATTCAATGAAAAAAATTTCCACAATTTAGTACCATTGCCTTAAAACATCTTGATATCTCCTAAAGTATTCAATAGCTAAAGTTTTCCACATACTTAATGGCCAAACTACATAGGTGTATCTACCCAAAATAGGCACTTTCTCCACTATTAACATTTCTGTCAACTACATGCATGCACCAGACCGTGGACACCATCTTCTTATAAGCAGTGTTTTTGTTTGTTTTTCTTCTTTCTGCTTCAATACCCCCATTTTGAATCTCAAAAGTTGAATTAAATGTTAATATGTATGGTACCCAAATTATGAGTTTCCCATTATTGTCTTTAATTTCGCTAAATGCATGGAATTCAAAGCGTGGGAAGTTTCTAGATAGTTGAATACAATCTTTGACTAATTCACGTGCACATTTTTCAGTACTACCAATTATGACCTCTAATCAATAAATTTGATCACAATTGACCTATTTTGCAAGTGAGACTAATGCGATTGATTTAAACTACACAGAGCTCTCCCAAATAGAAAGCAATTTTGTGCAAATTATGCTAAAATTGATCATTTCATCCCTAGTCCAAGAATTTGGGCTAATTCCAATCAATTCTTTTAGTCAATGTGTATCTTCAGCTTGAGGATCCCAAAGGTTATTCTCATGCCCATTTTCACCTTGTTCCACTGGACATTTCTATGCATTTGTTTACACTATTTGGGACCTTTATTTACTTGACACTAGATGTTCTGATAGTCTTTTAGATATGGTTCATATCATATTATGATGACTATATTGTTTAGAACTATGATATTCTTATCATCTTATCAAACCATGATGATTTTGTTCGTGGATTTCATTAGCACTGAATTGTTGTTATGTATTACAGTATTATGAGATGTTGGCAAGTGTTATTGGATGATTTTTATCGCTTACTTGCTTAATTAGTCAATGTGTATCTTCAGCTTGAGGATCCCAAAGGTTATTCTCATGCCCATTTTCACCTTGTTCCACTGGACATTTCTATGCATTTGTTTACACTATTTGGGACCTTTATTTACTTGACACTAGATGTTCTGATAGTCTTTTAGATATGGTTCATGTCATATTATGATGACTATGTTGTTTAGAAATATGATATTCTTATCATCTTATCAAACCATGATGATCTTGTTCGTGGACTTCATTAGCATTGAATTGTTGTTATGTATTACAGTGTTATGAGATGTTGGCGGGTGTTATCGGATGATTTTGATCGCTTACTTGATTAGGATGTGTGTTTTGTTCCTAGGGTCCTTAGTGTTTGCCCTTGTCAATGAAGGTTGGAAATAAATTTTGTTAATCCTAGCCATGTGAATGACTCATTATTAAAATTTTAACCATGTTAAGGTCTATCTTTATGTATGCTTTATTTTGTGTACCATTTCTAAAATTGGAAACTCGGATTTGTGTTAGAGGCTAAAATTACAGAAGTGTTTGGAGTCAAATTATAATTATAGTTTTCACCCCCAAAAGTTATCCCAAGCCCCTACCGTGGAGTATACCAAGTATCAGGAGATTTTCAACCACCTTCGACCAAGAACGCCTTCACGAACAGCAACATTTATTTAAGTTTAGGTGACCGAATAAAACTAAACAAATAGAAACGAGTTTCGAATTGTTTGGTGACAGAAAATAATAATTAAAACCCTTCCACGGCCAGAATTATTAGCATTGATGGAAGTATCAACATTTTGTACAAACGCTGTCCTTGTTAGGTCATTTAGAGCATTTGGTACTCAGATTCTGTAATCTTAAGTTTTAACAAGTTACCAACTGCATTGATATTCATATACCAATACCTGATCAAATTTCACGTAATACAAGTCGTTTGATGTCTTTGAAGCCATATGCACATCCCTTGATGTCGTTGCATATGTATATCTGATCTTCCACTACAATGACCATTGACAAATAGAAGGGGATGAACAAGTTGCACAGAAATATGAAACCAACCTTGAATGGCCGACAAATAGACTTTAGCCCAAGTAGAAGCAAAAGTAGTCCCTAGTGGTTCCCCTTCAAATCCGATCACATTGTGCATGCATCATGCCATGCGTGAAAGGCTTCATCAGAAATATAATCAAGGAGCAATGAGTTAATGGTATGAACATACATACATGTGACGAAAATGTTGATTTTTATTTGTTCATGATCTATTGTCTCTTAACAAAGTGGATAACTTAGACAATGAGGACATGATCTCTGTTCTTGTTCTCTGGATACATCATATATATGTTTCTTTTCCTATATAAATGTCATTTATCTCATTGTTTTGGGTTATGAATTCAAATCCATGGCTATGTTTTAACTTTTAATGGTTCACAAGAATTCTATTTCAAGGAAAAGACATGAAAGTGATATTGACACTGTGGGCTACAGTGAAAATGGTGTCAAACCCTAAAGCGCAAAGGAAGGTGCAAGACAGGCTAGAGGGCATTGTGGGAAACCATAGAAATATGAGGGATTCAAACATATGAAAGATTCCCTATTTTCAAGTTGTGGTTAAGGAGACTTTGCGAATGCATCCTCTCCACACAAGACAACAAGGTGGTTGATGGAATTTTCACATTCTATCAAGCACCACCACCATGATCAATATGTGGTCGATTGTACACAACCTACAAAATTGGGATTTACCTAAGAATTTTTAAGCAAAGGGGGAGAATGTGGACATTAGGGAAAATGACACGAGGCTTGCCATCTCTCTTATGAGATGACATCTCCACGTCATGTTGTTCCTCTTATGAGGGTACCAGTCACTACTATCCTATGCCTTGCATTTTTGTTACTACTAGGGAAGGATATATATCTCTTTATTGCTTATGGGGAAATGAATATGTGCACACATGTTTTTCTTCTAAAACATTTATCAACACTGAAATTTCAAGTTTGTAAATATTATTTTGGCATTTTATCTAATTCTACAATAGGAAAAGTAATATTTTTTATCGGTTATGTGTCGAAATTTGATGCCCCAACATTCCAATGTATCTAACCTATATTTTATTAATCATATTTAAAGTTATCAAGTTTTATGTGACATGACAATATGTGCAAGAATTTATTCTTAACATATCATGTTATTAATAATTGAAGTATATTTATTTTCATTATGCTAACAAATTTTTTTTATCAGTGAATGTTGATACTACTAAAATGCACAATAATGTATTGAAGTAATCCCAAAAGGTTACAAGACCATTAAAAAGTAATTTTTTTAGTTTTGCATCTATTAAGACATATTTAATATTCAACAATCATTCAATTAACAATCTCTATTGGCTTGATCTATTGAACCCCACTCAAATTTTCTTGCATTGTGAATACCTCAAGCCATGCACAAGGCATTGTTGGAAAGATAATTCAAGATGACAATTCTTAAGCCTTTCATATACAAATATTTTGTTGCATGATGTCGACTACCCTAATAAGTTTCCACTTTTTTGTACACCAAATTTAGTGAAATTATGTGAGGCCAAATATGATTCCCAATACTTGTTATGTTCTCGCATAACCAAACAAACCAAAAAAGCATCCATCCTTTCAAAATTATAGGTAGGTGGTATTTATGTAGAAAAATCTTGTCATATTATTTGAGGCCCGACATTGGAATGCTAGCTCAAATACAATTTCAAGTCTCATATCATAAATAAATGCATACAATTTTAACTCCCACATATGAATAACAACACTTATCAAGAATAGGCACAATAATAATGAAACATTTTTGTCATTTATTGGAAGGAAGAATGATGGTGTACAAGATATGGACCATTGATTTCAACATCAATAAAAAATTCATGTCTTTTGTTATAGACGCAGTTCACCACTTCGCCATTTTCCTATGTAAGCAAGCTATTAGCCATGGTAGGTGTTGTTGATAATGATAACTTGATTCCCTTCTGGGAACTCTAGTTTTTTTGAATCTAGTGATAAAAATGCGGGTGGGTGATTCCATAAACCTTATCGATATATCTAGATAGGATTGGCTATGTTTGTATACCTTTTGAAAACTATGTTATTACTTGTTGGTCCTTCATTACAACCATGACGATAACATGAGAAATAAAGGTAATGTGAAATAAAAGAATTATGCAAATCTTTCCTCTAATTTATATTTTTCTTCCTTTTCACATGACAAATCATCTGTTGATGGTGGTTTAAGTTCCTAGAGAAAATGATCACACAAAATCAAGGTGAACAAAGCAATAATATTTACTGAGACATAAGATAATAATAATAATAACAATCATCAATGTCATGTCATGTGTTCAAACCCTAGCGGGTAACAACACTATCAATGAAAAATTCATCTTAGGAATTGGAATTATTGACCAAAAAGGGATTTACTTTCATATCTATATTTATATACATTACCTTGAAATGATTTTTGTATCACACCCCCTTTCTCCTTCCATCATTTCACATAAACGACATGTGATTTATATGTGACTTGTATGATGGGTAAAAGAGAGGTTCCTAGTTGGGTTCTCAAATATAGGGATCCAATCTAGGACCAGATACATTGTGCAGATACAAAGGGGCTCAAGGAGTGCTAGGATCATAATTTTAGAGGATAATAACCCAACCCTAGGATAAATATAGGTTTTTCAGGCCTACAAAAAAGATAAAGATAGGTATCCTACTAGCATTCAGAAATAAGAGTAACCAAAGGGGACGAATAAAGCCAAAGGTTGTAATATAATAAGACAATGCAATAGATTAAATAAAACATACATCTACTCTAGTCTATAGTAATGAATGAAAAATATACAACATATACATACAAAATGAAAGACTAAATAGGGTTAGAAATACTTACTTGTAGTGTGTGTGTGTGTGTGTGTGTGTGTGTGTGTGTGTGTGTGGTGTGTGTGTGTGTGTGTGTGTGTGTGTGTGTGTGTGTGTGTGTGTGTGTGTGTGTGTGTGTGTGTGTGTGTGTGTGTGTGTGTGTGTGTGTGAATGTTGATGCATAATCCTCCCTAGATACAAAGAAACAGAGAGAATCGCTATGGGTGGAGAAGGGAAAATATTAACAACAATATCTCCAATCCCAACAAGTATATACTTCAAGACTCTAAGTCATCAAATGATTATAGATTGGTTGTATTGGTCAAGAATATATACCTAACACCATTTCCCATGGGAAATGACATTAGGTAAGGAAAACTGAAAATAGAGACCATCACCCATGGGTGATGGCGTCGACCTTAGGGGAAAACCTAAGGTCAATAGGTCCAAAACATGAGGAATGAGGTTGGAAGGAAAATGAAAATTAATGTGGAAGGTAGAAAGTGATTGGAACAAATGATAATTGCATACAACAAGAAAAATTAAAAAACATAATGGGACAAGTAGACATAATGGGTGTAATGTGTGAACAAAGGGAAGAAATGAGGAAATGATATTATTGTTAAGGCTGAATTTTGACATCTCTCAATGTTTTTTTATGTCCCATATGACCAAGTCTAATCACACCCCAATCCCAGTGAGCCCCTTAAAGCACCCACTCAGGAGGAGAATGCGTCATTAGCCCCTAAACAAAAGAAATGGTTAGTAAGCATCAAAAATATGTTGCATACATGACTTACCAAAAGAAAAAATAGGAATGCATGCTTTCCCTAAAATTTTCCATTCACCTATAATTTTCCTCCCTCTCTCCCCTTCTTCATCTCCCTACTTCCTCTTTCATTATTTATCCTTATGTCCTCCATATCTATTGGCATATCCATTTCACCGTTTGATTCCAATTACTAGTTTATTCATTTATGGGGCCTCTATGGGATCAACTTACGTACAACTATATATATAGTGACAAAATCAATTATCTTTATTTTTTAGTACATTTTTGTTGATGATATAATTAATTTCTATCATTGATTTTATAGTCATGAATGCTAACATTTGTTTCATCACACATCACATAGTCTTGATTTCTATTTCGCTTATACCCATTAACTACACAATATGGGGAGACAGTGTTTCATTTTCATGTTACTGAATCCTGTATGTCATGCAAATATTTGGTTTTAATGCATTACATTGTTCTTCATGTGCATATAAAAGAGCCACACACTCCACGTGACAATATTTTGAGTGATTGTCAGCAAATGAGATATTTACAAATCTCGGGAGCACATGTAATATATTCTTTATTATCTTCGTAATTTTCTACATTCATTTCTCTTGGTCAAGAATTCAATCATGTTTATGGTTGTTTTAACTTGTACTAGTAGGTAGGAAATGATATTTCAAGGAACCAACATGAAACTGGTACTAGTAAAGTGGGTCATGCCAAAAATGGTTATGGAAACTAAAGACTAAATGAAGGTGATGGAGGGTAGGTTGGAAAACTAAAGAATCCCAATGGGATTAGGGCATATGAAAAATTCCTTATCTGCATGTGGTGACGAAGCAGACTATGTGAATGCATCCACCTAGTTGCTTCTTATCATGCACTCACCTCTCCACCTAAGTCACTAATGTGGTTAATGGAATGTTTTATGTTTTAGAAGCCACAACCACCATGGTTAATATGTCGTCAATTACATATAACCCACAAATATTTAATTCCCTGAGTAGTTTCGGGTAGAGAGGTTCCTTTTCTTTGAGGGTAGGGAGAATGCAGATAACAAGTCATTAAAGGCGGAGATAATTATAACATGATGTTGAGTTTTGTGAAGGTGAATGAAGGATATTTTTCCTAGGTTAGAGGATTTGACCCTAACATCTATTAGGACCACTCTACTCATAGTTGGGACATCCTTCATAATACCATTGTTAATGTATTTTTCTTGTCATTTGATTCAAAAAAATTAAGAGATTGGATGCCATGAAGACTAATAAATTTAATTGAAAATAATGTAACCACACATGACCCATCATTTTACTATAAAAATTTTGATTAGTGTGACAAATATAGATAGAAAATAAATGAAGAGGGACATAAAATTATACACACTAAGATTTTGTACTTTTCGAATCCAATATAAATTTCATCGAGATTTTTAGTAAAAATGTAATTAATTTTTTTGATATTATAAGATATTGAATTCAACACCAAAAAAGTGGAAATTAAAAAAATATTAAAAATATCGTATGAAAATAGATATTTTGATATATGTTAAAATAAGGAATATTCTAGTATTAAAAAATTGTATTAGGAGGGGTAATAATAAAAAAAAAAATTTAAAAATTATAATCGAAAACTTATATTAGAAGAAGTGATATTAATAACATTTTAAAATATAAATTTAGAAATTTTAATTGAAAACTTATTAGAAGAATTGATATTCATAACATTTTAAAATGTAGATGTAGAGATAAGGATATTATCTATTATCCTAAAAATACAGAAATTATTCTTGACGTAAATTTCAAAATATATAACAAACAAATAGAATACCTTATGTTTTACAAATCCAAATATTATATGTGTGTGTTTTAAGTTGAATATTAAACTAAGCATTTAAAGTCGCATTTTGACATCCCACGTTAACAAAATTGAAACATGGAAAATGAGTAATTTGTCGAAATGGAAATGGGAAGAAAACGCCCGTACACCTAATTGTCTAATTGTCTCCTTTCATGTTGTATAATTTTAGGTTCTGCAATTCCTCAACTCATCTAAAATTACAAATCAATGAATTCAAAACGCAAATTAGAGTTGAGAAGAAGAAAACGACTTGAGTGTCATAAATCTAACTAATTTAATAATTTAGTGTTGTAAATCTTTTATAATTGACCTTGGCACTTGTCTAGTAGTAAGGTTTGAGTGAGGTTTTGTTCAAAGATTTTTCTTCGTGAAATTAGATTTTTATTCTTAATGGTGGTTAATTTTCTACAAACTTTTAGGTATCGTTGGCATTATATTTTTGTTTGGAAATTTTGCATGATGTTTCATGTTTTTTTACTATGGTTAAATAGTTTTTTGAAAGGGACTATATTCTTGTATAAGAAGGCTCAAAAATTCAGATCTAACAATTGCACCGGAACAAAATGATGCTCAAGAACATGATTTTACATTAAATCCCAAAAGCAGAAAAACATTATGTCTAGAGAAGTACCAAAAAAACAACACAACATCAAACAAATAGCAAAATTACAGCGAATTAACAAATGTTTTCTGTGCGAATAGTTTTCCTCTTATTACATACCATAATCCATTCATCAGAGGGTAAGTGCACCAAGTTGGGGGGACAAGGGCCTTAAGTGGATGCATTTTTCTGAAAAATAAAAAACTTCAACTTGTACAATTTTTTTGAAATAGTTACACTCAAAATCAGAAGATGTTATAGAAATATGAATTGTATCATTTTGAGTCTAGTTTCCAAGCTACTAAATTTTATTGAAAACGGATAGGTTTAAGTGAGTCAAACAACTAAAATACCAATAGGTGCTCTTGCTTTTAAAAAAAAACATAATAGAGTGATTTTCGTGCTCCCCGCCATTTTTTAGCACCATTTAGTATTTTTGAAAACCTTTTAGTAGAAAGTTATCTACAAGCATCTAGTTTGTGTTAGAATTTGTTTTAAGTTTTTAAATAGAGAATATTTTTTATTTATGATTTTTCTAGTACAAAAAGTTTATGTTTTGAAAAATAACGGAGCTCCGACTGTGCCCCCCCTAACTACCTCAAAAAATATAAAAAATTAGATTTTTTTTAATATGTATAGAATTATGCCTAGTTTGTGCTAGTATAATTATTTTTCAATTTAGATAATTATATTTTTAGAAAGAAGAAATTCTACTCTATATCGTGGTATAAATTTTTTACAATGGATCGATTGTTTTATTTTGATTTATCATAGAGGAAGTGGCATTTTTACATTTTCCTACAAAAACACGTTGTTTGTTGTGTTTGTGCAGATCCATGCCTCAAGCTTGGGGATCCAAACCAGATCCCAAGCCTTGAAGCATGGCTTGGAAAAAAGAGAAAACACAAAACACGTATGTGTTATAACACGTACGTGTTCTATATATTATAAACATTGTATATTCTTTTGACATGTTTCTTTTTACAAAAATAAATGTTTAATCATAATTTTTTCATTTATTATAAATTAGGGTCAGTAGTCTCACAAATCTATTAGTCAGGGTTTAGGAGATAGTTTTTTTATAGTATAATTTGGTCAGTACATAGGAAATTTTTGAACTTTCAGCATTCAGCCTAAATCTTTTAGCATTTAAATTCTATAATCAAAGCCCTAAACCTTAAACTTTAAACCCTAAATCAGAGGCCCTAAACCTAAACCCTAAACCCTAAAACATGATCGTTAAACCCTAAAACCTAAACCATAAACCTTAAACCCCAAAATCCTAATCCCTAAACCCTAATCCTTAAATATTTAACCCTTACCCATGAGCCCTAAACCCTAAACCTTGAGCCTTAAGCCCTAAACCCTAAACCATGAACCATGAGCCTTAAATGTTAAACCCTAAAACCTAAACCTAAAATCTAACCCATTAACCCTAAACTCTAAACCCTAAACCATAAAAATTGAATCTTAAACCCTAAATCCTGAGCTCTAAACCCTAAAACATAAGCCCTAAATCCTAAACACTAAACCCTAAGCTATGCGACCTAAACCCTCAACCCTATTGCATGACACATATGAAAAGGGGTACATATAGGGTGCTGAGTAACCCTAGTACATGACACATATGAAACCCTAAACCTAACCCTAAACCTAACCCATATGAGATGACCCTCCAACATGAGAGGAGGACACATAGGATAACTCACACTAACAAATCCTAAACACTAAACCCTAAGCTATGCGACCTAAACCCTCAACCCTCAACCATGAGACATAAAACCTAAACTATAAACCCTGAACCCTAAAAGAAAAATAAAAAATCCTAAACCCTTAACACTAAATCATAAACCCTAACACCTAAACCCTTAACCCTAAACCCTAGACCCTAAACCTTGATCCCTAAGCCGTAAACCCTAAGTACTAAATCCAGAGCCTTGAGCTCTAACCCCTAAACCTTAAACAAGTAACTCTAAACCCTAAACCTTAAGCCATGAACTATGAACCCTAAACCCTAAACCATAAACCCTCAACCTTAAGCCTTGAACCCTACACCCTAATCCTTGAGCCCTAAACCCTAAACCCTAAATCTAGAGCCCTAAGCTCTAACCCCTAAACCTTAAACACGTAACTACGAACCTCGAACCCTGAGCGTAAATGCTAAACCATGCACCTTAACCCACAAACCCTAAACCCTTAGCCCTGAGCCCTAAACCATAAACCATAAACCTTAATCCCTAAATGTTAAATCCTAAAGGTTCCTAACTCCTAAACCCTAGCCTTTAAACCTTAAACCCTAACTCGTAAACCCTAAATCCTCAACCCTAAACCTTGAACACTGAGCCCTAAACCCTAAACCCTAAACCATATACCATAAACCCTAAGCCCTAAAACTTAAACTATAAGCCCTAAATACTAAACCCTAAACCTAAACCCTAAACCATAAACACTAAACCTTGAGCCCTAAACCCTAAACCTTGAGCCCTAAACTATAAACCCTATGTCATGAACCCTAGGCCCTAAGCCATAAGCCAGAAGCCAAAACCCTAATACTTGAACCCTCAAACATAAACCATCAACCCTAAACCCTAAAAACTAAACCATGAGCCCTAAACCCTAAACCCTAAACCCTCAACCCTGATCCCTAAACCGTAAACCCTGAACCTTGAGCCATAAACCCTAAACCCTCAACCTTGATCCCTACATCCTAAACCCTCTACCTTGATCCCTAAACCATAAATCCTAAATCCTAAACCCTTAACCCTTAACCATAAACCCAAAACTCTAAACCCTAAAACATAAACCCTAAGCCCTGAACCCTAAACCCTAAACCCTACAATTTGAACTATGAGCCTTAAACACTAAACTCTAAACCTTGAGTTGTAAACCCTGAGCCCTAACACCTGAACCATAAATCATAAACCCTCACCCAAAGGAAATTCGTAATAAGATTGTTCAACGTGTTTCAGTGTGTAGGGAATAGTATCTAAGGTGATCGATCAATTCATTTAGTTTTGATGAGAGACTACTTCCTCTAAAGGCCTAAAAAGGTAATTTTGGTCATTCTGTAGTTAATTGAACACCCTTCAGAGCAAGCTAAAATGAGCTAGTCATGTCACCGAGCTATCAAGGACTATTATTTGTGAAGTATTAAGGCATCATTTAATCTGAATTTGTTCTCCCTTTCAAGATGAGCAGCAACACAGATTGGACATGGAGCTTAGAGGTAGATAGATCATAGTGTGTGTCGTTTTGTAGCCAGGGATGAGATCTAACTGGCCCTTTGTTACTCAAATTTGTGGAGAGATGGATAGCACCTTTAAGAGGATTTGACCTGTCCTCACTACTTTAGGCCATGCCTCTTTGACCAGGGTGAGAGGACCCTTAGTGTAACCTCTGTTTGATGAAGGAGATGGAGATATCCTTCGTTTGGACAAATTTTATGAAGAAAACCTTGGGAAAATATGGTCAATACTCCATAATTTAACTCTTAAGAGTTGTCACTTCTAAACGATGGAGATACTTTCAACACAAGGCTAAGGTTACTGAAGACATTAAGAAATCCTGAGTGTTCTGCATATTTTAGTAAGTAGATTTTGTTCCTTTGTTGATATACAGGGAAAAACAGGGGTAGTTCAGGATGGATCAATGGTTTTTGAATGATTTTGGTGGGAGATGAAGCAGGATAAAGTTGATTATACCAGATCTTCAAAGGGACTTCACAACAATGAACAACTCAACAACAAAATACTTCAGAATAGTTAAGACGTTCCTTCAACCAGAAGGTGTGCTTCAATGGAGGCCCAGATCAGCACATTTTCACATAATCTTTGAGACTCTAACATGAAGGCTCAAATTGAAAGACTCAATTAAACACCAAAGTCTCTGATCAATCACGCCTAAGGTACACCCGAAGACTTACAGACAATCTTTATCAACAAATGATAGTGAATTGATTTTAAATTTGTTTATCTCATCCAAGATGAAGGCTCTTCTTGAAATGAAATTGCAAATACCATTAAACTGTCACAGGGACGAGATCCTGTGTGATTTCACAAAGATTTCAATGTAAGATTGCAATAGGAATGAAAGAAACTATTTGCAGACATTCTGAAACAAAGCAGACACAAATTGCTAGAGATTGGACACAAATTAATTTCAAAATTGCTTAGATTCATCAGCAGGGGAAAGCTTCCAGAGAAATCTCAGTGCTCGTCAATGGCTATACATCTGTAACCAACTTGACATGATAGAAAATATAACACAGAAGAAAATAACAGGTTATCTCAGCTTTGGTCTCTCAGAAGATGGCTTTCTCAAATTTTCTCTTAAGAATTCAAACTCTGACCATTTGCAAGAGTATTCTCATTGCATTTATACATTTTACTCACTCAATTTTCCCCCCAAAAGAAAGAATATTTGAGGGACCTTTGCTTGTTAACAATTTGCTTCAGAAAATGACGTTTAACAAATTCAGATCTGAAAGCTTCCAGGTGGACCAATTGTGAACTGATCACGTTTCTTGGGCCCTCGACTAATGACTAGGATGCCATGCCACAATTTTTGGCAATCCTTCTAATCATTTTGATTCTGTCATGCGAGAAATCCCCCTTTTAATCATTTTCTAGAGACTCTGCACAACTGGATATGACAGGTAATCTTTTTCACTCTCAAGGAAACACCTTTTTCATCTTTTGCACCTGCACTTTCATCATTTCATCCCTTTTCCCTCTCTTTCCTCTACAATTCTACCCCGCATCCATTTCCTCTGGTAATTCCCATTTTTGCAAGTGCCTGAGCAATTCCCACTTCAAAATATCAACCATTAACAATCCTTGGACTCACAATTTAAGTTTCAAATCCATTCAATAGGCACTTTACAGACAGAGACGACAAGGAATTTCATCAAAGAATGATGAAAAACAGTGCGTATTCACATCTCCAGGAGTCTTGGAGAAAAATGGCAAAAAATAGGTGAAATGCACAACAACCATTGATTCTTCCCCTTTTCCACTTTATATCATAGTCGTCCACATGTTTCCTTAGTGCAACTGCAAAGGAGAAGTACAGAGGCAAGTTTCCAAACAAGCGGGCCTTCCACGTGCCCTGGGCCTAAGAAAAATGCCTTTTGGCCTTTGAAAAGTCTCAGTGTAAAAAGGAGCCAGCAGAAGCCTCCACATGTCTTCATGGTGCATTTTGATATGGTCCCCAAAAATAGAGACCCCAAACAAGCGCGGGCTCAACACGTGTCTCAGTCAGGCAGAGTTTGTTAAAAAAGTTGAAGGTTCAGCGGAAGGCACCATGTGTCTAGGGTCTGAGATAGTTTCCTTTGGCCGTTGAAAAGTCCAAGCAAAGGGCAGAGTGAGTGGAAGCCTCCAAGTGTCCTCCTGACACTTCTTCAAAATAAAACTTAGGGGTCGGTCCCCAAAAAGGTGCAGTCCCTCCACGTGTCCCAGGCCTTTAAAAAGTTGCTTTAAAAATTCTAAGTATGGGAAGACCCGACAGAAGCCTCCACATGTCTTCATGGCACAACTTCGAGATGGTTCCCAAGAGCGGAGACCCTGAACAAGTGGGCTCACCACGTGTCCCAGGCCTTAGAAAATTGCTTTGAAAAGTTTAAGTACAAAGCGGAGCCGGTGGAAGCCTCCACATGTCTCCCTGTCACAATTGTTAAGGTGGGACCCTAAGGCTAGATCCTCAAATGAGTGCCAGCCCTCCACGTGTCCATGGTCTACCAAAACTATACTGGCTACATGAAAAAATTGTCTAAGTCTGGGAAAAGCAGCGGAAACCTCCACGTGTCCCCCCGACGCAACTCCAAGGCCAAACCAAAAGGTGAATTTTCAAATGAGCATCGTTCCTCCATGTGGACAAGTTTTGGGTTGAAGCGAGCCTTAGAGTTTTTAAAGTGCCCCACCGAGCCACATCCAACCAAAAAGGGCCACATTTCCACTGATGCTGAGATGTAAATTTGACCAGGAAAAATACACCCGTCAAACCGTAAAATGCAGGAAAATCACCATTTGAGCCCGGAAATGAATCTTTCTTCAAGGACAGAGAATTTGGAAATGTTATAAGGCTCAAATATGATCCTCCGAGCTACATCCAATCATGTTTCCATAGGTATTTGGGACAAAAATGACAGGGACAACAAAATGTGACTGTGGAAAATGGAAGGAAAGGAAAAACCTAAGTTTTATGCCCAAGTTATAGACTCTTTCAAATGGACAGAGGAACGAAAAACAAATTCTGGACTTTTAAGTGATCCTCGACCAAGGAAGGGACTGATCATGGCAACCAAATGGAGGACAGAGTCTTCAAGCATCAATACGGGAGATAGAAAACATGACAGAGCCCACAAACTAGAGAATTTCAATGAAAAATGGGGCGAGACTAATTTGAGCACCAACATCAGCTCCGACTCGGGGATGGGCACTCCTATGTGAGTGCCACAAGAACAAATAGTAGACCAAGTGCCAAAAATAGACCATTGGGCAACAGAGTCAAAGAATAAGCTTGCAGAGCAGAACAACCATAACCATCCTCCAAAAACAAACCGAGAAACCAGCAAAACCAGGTCACCAAGGACCAGAATGAACAAAAACACAAAAGCAGAACGAGAACAAAGAACTATACACTATACAAATGGAGTATACCTTGATTCTGAGAAATCAATCAAGGAAATGTTTCAAATGCCTGCCATTAACAGGAAATTCAAGCAGTTCCCCATCTAAGTCTTTTAGGAAGAAGGTATTTTCACCAATTTGAATATCAATGGAATAAGGGCCCATCCACAATGCATCAAATTTACCATGCTTTCCCTTATCTTCATGTCTGCTATCCCATAAAAGCACAAGATCCCCAATGCTGAAAGCTCTGGGAGTCACCTTTTTGTCAAATAACTTCTTCAACTTTTCTCTGAACTTCACATGCCACTGATGGGATGCCCTTCTTTCTTCATCCAACTCAATAATCTGATTGATTCGAGCATCATATGGACTAACTTCTTGGTCTTCAATTTGTTGAACAAACTGAAATGAAGACAATTGCAAATGGAGGGGCAGCAAAGCTTGAGTTCCATATACCAATTCAAATGGGCTTTTACCAGTAGCTCTTTTGACAGTGATTCTGTCAGCCCAAACAACAAACTTCAGTTGCTCACCCCACTTCCTTTTGTTCAGCTCCAAGGTTCTTCTAATGATCTTCAACAAGTTTTTATTGTTGGACTCAACTTGTCCATTTCCTTGGGGATTGTAGTTAGAAGCATATGTCAGATTTGATTCCATACTCTTTGCACATTGCCACCAAAGGTTTGGCTCTGAAACTCATGGCATTATCAACAACAATTTTAGCTGGCACTCCAAATTTGCATATGATTTGATTCAGCATGAAGTCCATGATAACTTGGTGTGTTTCCTTCTTGGTGGGGATTGCTTCCACCCACTTAGTGAAATAATCAGTGGCTACAAGAATCCATTTATGACCAGCACTGGAAGGATCAGAAATTTCCCCAATGAAATCCATTCCCCATTGTCTGAATGGGGCTTCAACTGACACAGGCTATGCAAAGGAAGGGAGCCTGAAGCTTTCATTCTTCCAGAAAAACACTGGCAACTTTCACATTTCCTAACCAATAGAGTTGTATCCTTGAAGAGAGTTTGCCACCAATAACTAGCCCTCAAGATTTTATGTGTTGTAACTCTTCCAGCAAAATGTCCCCCACAGACTCCTCCATGGAGATCAGCAATTATTTTGGGGGCCTCATCTTCAGTAATGCATCTCAAGAGCACTCCCTCAGGGGTTCTTCCAAGCTAACCCAAAATCAGTAATGACATACTTTTGAGAGGCTAACTTAAGAGCTCTTTTCTAATTTTTACTCAAATATTCAGGGTAACATAGATGTCTGAGATAAAAGATTATATCTTTGTACCATTCAGAACTTACCAACTTTTCAAGGACATCCACCCTTTCTCCTTCTACTTCATTCACCTCAATATTTTGCAAGTTTCTCTCAGCCATAAGCTTAGCTAGGCCCAAACCTCTTACCAATTTCATGGTTTGGATATCCATGTCATACTCCTGCAACTTGTTCACCCATCTGCATCTTTTGCTTGAGACCTCCATCTCTAATAAGATGTCTTTCACCATGGTGTGGGGAACATAAGCAACAACTTTAGAGCTCAAGATGTAGGGTCTGAAAACCTTTGTTTCTTTCACCAAGGAAAATGCTTGCTTCTCCATGATGGTGTACTTCAACTCAGCTCCCTGCAATGCCTTACTAAAAAAGGCAATTGGTCTCTCAGCCCCTTCATCATCCTTCTGTAACAAAACAGATGCAATGGTGTTTTCTGAAGCAAAAGAAAACACTTGAAAAGGCTTCTTGTAATTTGGGGCTGCCAAAATAGGGGCATGCTTTAGTGCTTCTTTGATCCCATTGAAAGCTTGAATGGAAACTTCTTCCCATTTGATAACCTGGTCCTTCTTCAGCATACTAGTAATGGGGATGGTCAGCTCAGCAAAGTTAGACACAAATCTTCTGATAAAGTTTATTTGTTCCAAAGAAGGATTGAATTCCCTTCTTAGTTCTTGGAATTGGAACCTTGCTGATGGCCTCCACTCTCTCTGGATCAATAATGACCCCTTCTTTTGATACAATGTGACCAAGCAGCTTTTCCTTTTGTACTCCAAAGTGGCACTTCTTGGGATTCAATGATATGCCATACTCTCTACACCTTATCAGCATTATCTCCAAGTGTTGCAAGTGATCATTTCTTTTTCTGGAAAACACAGTTACATCATCTTGATAAACAACAATGAAGTCATTGATATAACCAGCAAATGCTACATCCATTGCTCTTTGGAAAGTTGCTCCAACATTCATTAAGCCAAAAGGCATCCTGACATAGACATAAGTTCCCCAAGGAGTGGTAAAGGCAGTCTTTATTCTTTCTGAATCCTTCACAACAACTTGATTATAGCCAGAGAAACCATCCAGAGTGGATAACAGTTCAGAACTAGTTACCAATTGTAGCATATTCTCCATGTTTGGCAGAGGGTAATTATCTTTCAATGATGCTTTGTTCAGGTTCCTGAAGTCTACGCACAACCTTATATCACCATTCTTTTTTCTGACAGGCACTAGGTTTGCAACCCAAGATGAGTACCTTGTGGGCTAAATGATCCCTCCATCCCTCAACTTCTTCAGTTCTTCTTGCATCTTTAAAGAAAGGAGCGGATTGATGGGCCTCTATTTTTTCCTAAAAGGCTTGGCATTAGATTCAAGAGGAATCTCATGTTGGAACAAATCTTCCCTGTATGCCTTTAACTCAGAGTAAGACCAAGCTAGGCAGTCTTGATATTTCGTCAGCAATTAAATATAGGATTGCTTCTCTTCCTTGTTGAGATTGCTTCCTAACCATATTTTACATGGATTTTCCTTTGTGCCTAGGTTGTGCTCTTCCACATCTCTTGAAACTGACATACTCCTTTTAATAATGCAATCAACATTATCAAAGTTCAAATCAAGAGCCACCAAACCTCTGGGAATCATGTTTTGTCTTCAGTTGGATGATGTCTTTGCCAAATAAATTTCCTTTCCTTCACCAACACACACCATTGGTTCCCAATCTATATTTTGGTCAGCAAACTCAGCCTTGGTTCTAAAGAAACCATTTCACCTGGGCATCATCATCAAACACTTGCTAATTTTTAACGTTATCAAGGACAGATGGCCTTATTAGTATTTCAACATCATACTCACAAAATGGAGACACTGTATAATTCCCAAATATGAATCCTAGCACTGCTAACTTGTCTGCAACAACATTAAACTTTCTATCATGGTGCATAATATTAAAAGAGTCAAACATTTCAATCAAATCCCAGACCGCATGCTTGTATTGTTTCATTCTCTGATTTTTGGTAGCATACAATTTTCTAATTTGCTTAATAATCAATTTTGAATCCCCTTTGACAATGATATCATTTATACCATATTTCCATGCAATTCTCAAGCCTAATAACAATGCTTCATATTCAACAATGTTGTTAGTGCATTCAAAGTTAAGTTTGAAAGAAAATAAAAACTCTTCTTGGCCTGGAGAAATCATAACAATGCCAACACCATTTCCAAACTTGGAAAAGGCTCCATCAAATAACAAGGTCCAAGGTAAACCCACTTGTTTAAGACATTTACACTGATCAATCTTGTGCTCCTTGCCATCAGCAAACCCCACAAAGTTATCTGCATCTACATCAGCATATAACACGTCATAAGAAGCATTATTTGGATCTTCAATGAGGTACAACATTTTATTCTCTCCATACAACTTTACAAGGCTGCCTTCAATTGAAATGGTGGAAAAAGACATATCCATCTGAACACTTCCACCAACACTTGCACCCCACTTTCTTGATAACAACATGCCCCATTTGGCAGGGCAATCAACAATGACAACATCAAGTTTCAGGTTCTTACTCGGATAAGCTGCAAGTTGTACCACCAAACCTTTCACACACCCTACAACTAGGACCTCTCTAGAATCCATTGTAGTACACTTGCCATAAGCTGTTGTCACTTTAATGTTCAATTCATTCATGAATTCTAGAGGCATAACATTGCCTGATGCTCTGGAGTCAAACATACAATTATGCAGCAGTTTGTCTTCAATAATCAGTGTTCTCAAAAATGGATCAACATTTAACTGAGACTCAACTAAATATTTCCCCAAGTAGGCTTCTAGTGGTTCACCTATCTCCTCTAATGTTGGTGGTTTTTCTAGGTTTGCAATGGTTGAAGGAGGGGTGTTTAAATTATTTATATTTCTGCCTTGGGCACTCCTATCTTCTTCCAACCCCAAATACTCAAAGGCCCTCTTCTTGTGCTCAGGAATGCTAAGTAGATCAACAATTGGGATAGAAATCTTGATCTGACTCAAGACTTGGGCAATGTCATAGGGAATGTATTTGGGCAAAGCAACACTTGGAGAAAGGTTGATCTGAAAATAATCAAATTTTATCTACATGATCTTAGACCCTTATAGGCTTTCGAAATTTGCCGACAATTTTCTCCTTTTAAGTAATCAATTTAAAAATTAATGAAAGACAATAAAGAAAATTACACAATGATTGATTACGGAGTTTAGAAATTACCTACGTCTCTGGGTTCTTATCAAACCATTCCACTAGTAAAAACTTGTAAGCTACAATAGTACTTTCACAAGAAAACCTAATGGAAACTATTAAGAACTTGCTTAGAATAATAACCAGACCTTCAGAAGCCAAGGGTGAAAAATAACGCATGACTTCCCCTTTCTTGGCATATTCGGCAAGCTCTATGGCACCAGATCCACTGTTCGGAATCCTCTGGTTCTCGATCGGCCTTCCAGACGCTTCGTAACGCCCTATGGCACTCCGGTCGATATTCCAGGAATCACAATAATTTGGTGTGGATCTATGGGCCAACTAGGTAGTATTAATAACTCCTAGCCACAATAATTCCTAAATAAATTAGGTCTTCACACAACTATGCCCATGACAACTAACTCTCCTCTTGGCTCACTCTCTGCCTTTCCGAGCTTTAGGAATGAGCTTCTCCATTGCGTTGTGTGTGTTTTACAATGCAATGGGTTCCCTATTTATACAAAAATAAGGCCCTTAAAAAATGCATTTAAAAATTATCCTAAGGCTAAAAATACCTTAGCCCATAGCATAGTTGATGGGATTAAATCCCAAATTCGAGCACATGCATTTTTAATGGAATCAAAATTCATTTTAGTGGCTAAGGTGAGTGGGAGCAGTTTTGCATGCTAAAGTGGGTATTTATCCCACATTTGGCGGCCTTAGCTTTAGGGAAGGTTTTAATAAACCTTATATCTCCCATTCCTCACGTGGAAATTTCCATGCATGGGCCTAGCCCCCCAACACCGCTTCATCTCCCTCTCCTCATGTGGAATCTTCCACGCATGACATTGCATGCCCCCTACCACCACTTCACTCCTTCCTCCACGTGGTCCTTGGAAAGTTGGTGGTTTAGTGGGTTTAGAGGATTATGTGGTTATACTAATGTTTACACAGATATATATATATATATATATATATATATATATATATATATATATATATATGCATGGCATTTGGAAATAAGTATGGAAAAGAATTACAAAGTAAAATGTAACTCGGTCCATGTATGACTCAACTAATTAGCTCGATGTCGAACCTTGATAGGAAAATCGATCGTATTCGTATTTGATTCGTGGTGGCAAGCCATGTGGTGGCTTGTGGACCAACCACATCGGTGATAATAGCATAGTCCACACGGCGGTCGGGCTCCCCTCTGTAACAAAAGTTGAGCCTCTTGTTCCGACGAGCAATCTTTTACGACCATCGAAGACTAGAGATTGAAAACCAACATACGACTCCCTTTGCCTTTTCACCACATGTCACAGTGCCATTGGTCCAATATTGACCAGTTGACCAGAGTTGACTTTCTGGTAGACTGAACTTTGACCGGACATATCTAGAGCTCCTGATGTCTATTGTTTACATTCTTACAATCGATGGAAAGCTCTCAAAATGATATTCTACATTGACACCATTTAGAGGTGTTTAGGGAAATTTTGAAAATGATCCCCTAATCAAAGTTTGACAAACTCATCAGATGGCACAAGGTTTTAACATTTTTGGCATGGGTGGGAACACCAGTTCTACTTGAGACAATAAGGCCTTTTCCAGATTCATATTTCTTTGGAGCCTCTTTTGGGACATTGGTGAGAACTGGGTCTTTGGTTTGGCTTGAGGCCCTACCCCTTTGGCAGATTTACTTCTTATGTTATTCTCTTTTTCTTGAGCCACAACATCATTCATTAGAAGTTGTCTATCCTCTTTTGATGGGATTCCTCCATCATACTTCTTAATCATTAGAGCTCTTAGGTACTCAAAATCATTATTAGAAATTTCAAATGCTTGTACCATATCTATTTCTAAAGCAAGAGAGGGAGGAAGAAGAGGCACCCAGTGAATGCAGTCCCAAAACTTGCAGTAGTTCTTGCACTTATTACCTCGATTGAAGTTTCTCCTTGTTGTGAGCTTATAGAGTAGTCCACCAAGCATACATCATCATTAGTGTTGTCATCATCACCAACTTCTTCAACTTTCTGATCTATTTCACATGGCGGTGGGGTAAGAAGCATTTTTCACACCAATCCATTTGATTTGTCTCTTCAACAACAATAACTCTGACATTTAAAGGATTAGGCACTACTCTATTTTCCCTATCTTGGGGTTGTCTAGCTCCCATGGGTCCTTTACCTCTGTCATTAGACATCTGATCATTTCTAGGATGATTTACAAGTCTATCTTGTCCTTGTTTCCTATGCTGACCCTGAGAACCTTGTCCAATTCCTTTCTTTGCCCTGGCCAGCTTGTAAGTGATTTCTTTAATAGACCTAGCCAAAGTCCTTAAAACTTCCTCAAGATCCACAACCTTACTTGATTGAGGCTTCTCAGGGTTGATCAGTTTAACACCCTCCCTCTTAGTATGTTTTTCAACTGCTTTAATGTTGTTCTCAATTTACAGAACCATGGTAAAGGCCTGCCTCAAAGTCCCAGGGTGCTTATCCCTCAAATAGTAAGCAACTTTCTAATCAAATGCATCTGAATACTTTATCAAACATGATTCATAACATGGCCTGAAATTAACAGGTGGTATTCTCAATGTTTTGTTAAATCTAGTATTAAAATCATGCACTGATTCATTATGATTCTTTTTTATATTTTCAAACTCTGATAAAAGAAACCTAGGGTCTGTTTTATCACCATACTACATTCTAAAAGCATTCTTCATCTCTATCCAAGAATCAATGAAATTATCTGGAAAAGATTTATACCAGTCCCTTGAATCTTCTTCTAGAGTATGGATAAACAATTTAATGTATACATCCTCAAATTCTATTTCAAATTCCTCCATCATATTAAAAAAGAGATTCAAGTGCTAATCACTAGTGATGGGATTATTTCCTTGAAACTTAGGCAATCTATTTGTTACATCTTGTGGCACAACATTTAGATAGCCAGTCATACCTCTAAAATTGATGGGACCAAAAGTATTAACAACAAATGGAGGTCTGGGTGAAGGATGAGCCATATTATTTTGATGAGGTGATCTTATAGGAGAAACAAAATGATGAGGAGTGAGGGGTCTGTGTGGTACAGGGATGTAATTCTCAGAATGGATGTTCTCTAAAAACTTTGTTTCTTGGAAGATCTTATCAGCTTTGGAGAATACAGGGACATAATGAGATGAAAATATTTCAAATACAAAAGAAGGACCCTCTCCAGTTGGAGAATTTGGATTTACAAAGAGATTACCTAATTCAGAAGCACTTGAGGAAGTATTGCAATCTTCAATCACAGGCTGATTAGTTTCACCAATGGAGATCTCTTTTCTTGATGCTTGATCTCCAACAACCTTCCAATTTCTTCTTCCTTCTGAATTAGACTTTCCCAACTCTTGAAAAAACCTTCTAATAGGGTCCCTAGTGAAGACAGATCTTCTTCCTTCTAGCTTTGCAGATATCAGTAACAAATCTTACTTGATATATGTTAGGACACTAGTATTTATAAAGAATTTAAACAACACAAAGTCGCCACTAAGGATTTTCACCTTAGTTTGTGCAAATGCACTATGAAAGACCTATCAAATGTCTGACATTACCATATTCATGCAAATCTTACAAGATCTACTTTTCTTCTACCCAAATTTATCATTGATGATACAAACTTTAGTGCAATAACTGTATAAGATGGAAATATTACACTTAGAACTCACAACTTTGAACAATTCTTACAGATTTGAACAGATAATGATGTTTTAGCAATGCATTTACACTCAAAAATCTGTAAAAATAATTACCAGGGTCTGTACATGTACACCTTTGTTCAAATACTTCAAAGATTCACCGACGACGATGCCATGAGTGTTGGTATCCAAATTTGTTCTCCCTTTCAAGCTGAGAAGCAACACAGATTGAACATGGAGCTTAGAGGCAGATAGATCATAGTGTGTGTCATTTTGTAGTCTGGGATGAGATCTAACTGGTGTTTTGTGTAACACCCACTATTTCAAGACACAAGGACCAACATAACAAAGTACATGATAATTTGTTTGACTTGTTTGATATACAAAACGATGCAATAGGTGGTCACAAGGGTTACAACTAACTCTTCAAACATCTTGACTCAACGATGACCTTATGGACAACACGAAAACAAATAACACCCATCAAGGATAGTTCACTTTAGTCTTTGACAAGGCACCACGAAACAACTCAACCACAATACACAATCACAATTAGATACCCTCCACAGTTTACAATCCCTTAAGGTTATGAACTTACCAAAAATGTTTTTGGAGACCTACCTTAACAATCTACAAGATTCATGTTTGGTTCGAGCATTCTTCTCATAAAGGTGAACTTATTGCTTTGGTAATCTAGACTAATTAGGCGAAGCACAAGATTTATGAAAGAGGTTCAACTAAAGACTGATAAATCTAGCAAAATTTGTTTGACCAAAAGGGACACCTTTCATCTCTCACAAGGTTGCCTAAACATGCCTGATCTACAAAATCTTAATCTAGACCTCCATTGCACAGGCGATGAGCGTAAGCTCTAATTGACGTGGGATGCCATTAAGGTTTGGAACTACAACCTCCTTGAGTAAGGATCAATGATAACCATGCTTAAGCGAAGATTACAAGGTGTTAGGACAAGGTTGGATTGAGAAGGTCAATTATTTTATCATGATGTATTTAGTTATTAACCGGCCTTTTAACGAGGCTTAAGAGTTCATCCGGATTAGGGGTAAAATCTTCATTTAGCAATCTCATGGTTTATTTTGATAAGGGATACACATGGGGCCCTGAAATTAGAAGCACCAGAATTAAAGTTTTCTTATTCAAAATCCCCTACCGACAAGATCAGACTATAACCCTATAGCCAACAATAAAAAAAAACTTTTAAAAATAATTGTGTTTCACAACAAGGAGGATATGGCTTAATCTGTAGCTTAAGATTAGGGAGGGTGGATTCATTTACACCGATTGATAACTACTTTCCTTCCAATTAAAGTCTCTTAATTTGATCAACCAAGTACAAACTTCATCATTATCTTCTTTATGTATTTATCTATGTATTCCATTTATTTATTTATTTATTTTCAGATTTTAGAGAAAGGATAGCCACCCACTAAAATATACATAGAATTGCACTGACGTCAAGGGCATGGAGGGTTACAAAAATATGAAGGTCTTATGACCCAGAAGAAGGAAATACCATTATATAACAAGAACACAAAACACGGTTATTACATTTCTATTTAACATGGCACACGAACCAAAGGTGACAAGAGATTCGATTGCACTTTGGCTAAGAACAATAAGTAACAAGAATTGGTCAAGCCATGCTGCAATATTTTCATAACTGATAAAAGTATTACAAGAAGAGTAGTCATAACAAGGTGGAGATTCGATCTTATTTCTCACAAAGATAATTACAAATTTTAACTACAAAAGAACAAGACAACTTTATTCCACAATTGCCAACCAATCCCAGGAAAGAGGCCTTTCAACTCCCTTATAAGTACCATTGCAAGAACTACAACACATTTGACTTTTGTACAAGGAAACACATAAAACAACCCGATGAGACCTTCCCAAATCTTTCCTTTATCAACATGCACAAGCCATCTGCACAAGTATAACTTGAGTCAGTTTGCGAGAATTGAGCATGTTCAGACTACCCAAAGCAACAGTAAGCTAACATTTAACAATATCATGAAAGGAATATTCTATATCAAGAATGGAGCAAGCACAAACCACTAATAAAAATTCTTCACACGAGATAAAGATTTACACCAGCCAACAAGAAGGAAGCCAAATATTCTAATAAGTACGATATCTCAAATAATCAAGGCAAGAACCTATAGATTAAAACAAAAAGGGCTCAGAATATTGAAATTTTGATCATGTAATCCTATGGATTACATGATTGAAATCTAATACCCAAACCCTCCTTTTAAAAAGAAGAACCCAATATTTAATAAGGATCCAAACCACTCAAACAACAGATTTTTATTTGAATGAAACACACAACAATACCTTTGAACCCAATTCTTTCATCAATACAGGATGTTATGACCACTAATATTATGCCTCGAAGATGATAACAACACAACATAACAGTAAGAAAACATTAAAGGACTATAACCTACTAGTGTTCATTGGTCTCATACAATTGAACCATAGTACACATCCAAACAATCTATTCATCTCCTCACACATTGTTTTTACTCGCATTCTAAGTGACAAACAAAAAGTGATTGAATCTAACTGAACCAACCTCTGAATATACATAGACACTCTTAGGTCACAGTTTCAACCCAGAACTATCATTTCTTTGATGAAGGCCATAAACCACACATTTATTTTTTTGAGTACAAGGTAATACCTTTACGGGGTTTGAATTAAGAAGACTCCTCTTCATCCAGGTACTCCAAGAGGTCCTGAAAACCCAAGATATATATATATATATATATATATATATATATATATATATATATATATATATATATATATTACATTGAAGAACAATTCCCCACACAAATGCTAGTAAGAACCTTCAATGAAAACAACAAAAATAAGCAGCAGGAGGATTCGAGCTTACAGACCATGGCTTCTATTTACTAGGCCTTCCGAGCTTGGAGTGCAAATCACTGACTTGGAATAGCTTTAGTCACAGGTGCCAAGAAGGTGAAACTCTAAAGAAAATGATAACTAAAGAGTAACACTATTACACAATATTATAAACGAATTCAAACAAGTTACCTTGACTTAGAAAATAACTCACAGTTAACCCAATTTACCTTCCAAGGAAAGGAACCGAGTTTTCACATTTGCTTATCAAATTCCTCAAAAATTCCTAAAAGGACAATACACAAGGAAAACTAGGATTTATTAATTTACTCAGCTTTAATCGTAACAATAAAAGGGAAGAGAGAACTCATGCAACCAAATAATATGGTGATCTATTTTTAAGGCAATTCTCAGATGAGTTCATACCAGTATACAACTATTTTATCCATTTGATATGAATATAGGCATTCAACATCCATGGTAATCTTAGGAACCAACATTTATGAATGTTCTAGGTATTCGAACCACTTATATCCTTTGCTTATCCAGGTATTCGAAATACCTATTCTAGCCACAAAATATTTATATAGTAGATACACATACTACACCGTTACAAGAGTTTTCCCTAATCCATGTAAGGGGAAAACAATAAAATGACCACGTATGCACAGCTGAAGGTAAGTACCATAGTTGTTAATCCTTCCCAACAACCTTCCACAAAAAAATGGTAAATATTAAATATAATTTTTATACGGGACATCCAATCCCACATGAAACTATATACTTACAGATATTCATCTCAGAAGAGCATTATAATGAAAGAGTGGACTTTGCTGTAACTTAGGTCATTCTACCATAGCCTAAATGCGTATACAGCAAGAAAATTCATAACCACATACACTGCTTCTCGAAAAGATAGTATAAGGAATAAAGTATATATACAAATAAACAAAATGCCTATAACTGTTACATATCTATCTATAAGAATAAGGAAAACCCAAGAATATACATTAGATAATTACTTAAATGTCTTATGATATGAATCCTAGAGTAAGGGAGATGTGATCCATGCCCTTTGGCAAGGCCACTTCTCCATAGATCACAAAGACAAAACACTGAAACTAGTCCGCAGGACAAGGAGGATTGAAAATAATTATATTGTTTCATTTACTTAATATTCCTTGTTCCCGTAGTAGGCAATAGAGGTACCCACATATCCCATTTAAGACACCATTGCAAGAAATAAAACATCCATTTCAAGAAATTATGAAAAAATAGCAAAATATTACAGGGGTTGTACTTAACATGCCTGAGAGTTTCAGAGCCTTTCACACAGACCCACCAAAGATTTCCTGTCCCACATGGCCAACAGTCAGATCTAGGCATCCAGGGAAAAGAGAAAAGGAGCTGCAACAGATCAAACTAGCTAGGGTGAATAGAATACAGCTAGCCTCCAAAGGCGTCTAGCCAACAACACAATGCCAAACATGATTTCAAATCAATAAGTATGAAGTCCAACTAAATAAGGGAAGCATGAGGCTCTGCCCCATCCAGTCACATCGGCCATGGAGTCTAATGTTATTACCCACAAGCCCAACACTCACTCTCCAACTCTACGTAGCCAAAACAGTTAGTGAGAACATGCCAAATAGGAGGAACACTGGAGCAGAAGCAATTGTTGAAACAACGATTACAGAGTGAGTGGCCACCAAGATTTGAGTGAGTAGGCCACCCACCAAGGCGTAAGGGAAGATAAAAAAAAATGAAACCACTAAGGGAAAACTAGCGGCCAGGAAAACAAAAGTCTACAACTCCCACAAGGTCCCCAATACGCATGGCAAGAGAATAAAAAAGAACTTCATTAATGACATTAAAGAATGGCAGCAGGCCACCAAACACCATCCCTTTGCCAGCACATACCCAAGATCCTTTTGCAGAAGGAAACAAGCCAATGTCTAATCAATAATTAGTTTCATTTGATGAAAGCCACGTGAACAGGTTGGGTCGCAGCTAGAGGGGTAAGGCGGGGGCAGGTGGTAGTTACAAATATTAAGTTGAGCATTGAAGTAGTCCCCCCCACCAAAGCTTGTGCCACACACACACACACAACCTCCCTATGCATGCACATGATAGAACCAAAGAATACGGGAACCAACACCCACGCCAACCAAGCCAATCAACAAGGACATACACACTGGCATGGTGGAGAGAGTAGAAACAAACTCATATTTTCCTTTAAATAAACGATTAAAACCCCACTCGAGAAGGTCTAATCATCCCAGGGAAGAAGACAAGGGGTTGACGTTCGAAAGTGAACACAGATCAATGACCGTCCATGGCGCCACGACATGGAGAGCCCTTCTTCCGTGCGGAGTGAAGTTTGAGCCTACGGGAGCAACCAGAACGATACAACAACACGACATAGAGATAAACAATGCTAATAACGATTACATCAACAATGAAATAAAAATAATAATAATATGAAATAATGGACGATCCACACATAACTTAATAATATCATTATTATCATTATTTTATTTTATTATATATATATAACTTACAACTAAAACAAAAATAATTATAATTCATCATAATAATGATGGACAATCAAGATTGACAATTCTGAGAACATGATTTTCCTTTAATAGGGAGATCGTAAAGAAAGTTGCAGGGGTCAGCAATAGAAAACATTGACTAAGGCACAAGTAGGAACGACGTAAAGGGAGAAAGCTAATTATTCTCTATGACAAAGGTGAAGCCCACCAATGATCAATGGAATCACCATGACATTCCATGCTTAGCAACACGGTCGACAGAGAACACATAGGTGTAATGATGAAAGGGGCATTACACTTTGTTACTCAAATTTGTGGAGAAATGGATAACACCTTTAAGAGGAATTGACCTATCCTCATTACTTTAGGTCGTGCCTTTTCGACCAGGGTGAGAAGACCCTTAGTGTAACCTATGTTTGATGAAGGAGATGGATATATCCTTCGTTTGGACAAATTTTATGAAGAAAACCTTGGGAAAATATGGTCAATACTCCATAATTTAACTCTTAAGAGTTGTCACTTCTAAACGATGGAGATAATTTCAACACAAGGCTAAGGTTGCTGAAGACATAAAGAAATCCTGAGTGTTTTACATATTTTAGTAAGTATATTTTGTTCCTTTGTTGATATACAAGGCAAAAAAGGGGTAGTTCAGGATGGATGAATGGTTTTTGAAAGATTTTGGTGGGAGATGAAGCTTGATAAGGTTGATTATACCAGATCTTCGAAGGGACTTCACAACAATGAACAACTCAATAACAGAATACTTCAGAACAGTTAAGGCGTTCCTTCAACCAGAAGGTGTGCTTCAGTGGAGGCCCAGGTTAGCACGTTTTCACATAATCTTTGAGACTCTAACACGAAGGATCAAATTGAAAGACTCAATTAAACACCACAGTCTCTAATCAATCATGTCTAAGGTACACCTGAAGACTTACAGACAATCTTTATTAACAAATGACAGTGAATTAATTTTAAATGTGTTTATCTCATCCAAGATAAAGGCTCTTCTTGAAATGAAATTGCAAATACCATTAAACTGTCATATGGATGACATCATGTGTGATTTCAAAAATATTTCAATGTAATATTGCAATAGGAACGAAATAAACTATTTGCAGACATTATGAAACAAAACAGACACAAATTGCTAGAGATTGGACACAAATTAATTTCAAATTTGCTTAAATTCATCAACAGGGGAAAGCTTCCAGAGAAATATCAGTTCTCGTCAATGGCTATACATCTGTAACCAACTTGACATGATAGAAATTCTAACACAAAGGAAATTAACCATGTATCTCAGATGGGGTTCTCAGAATAAGGCTTTCTCAAATTTTCTCTTAGGAATTCAAACTCCGACCTTTTGCAAGAGTATTCTCATTGCATTTATACATTTTTCTCACTAAATTTTCCTCCCAAAAGAGAAGAATATTCTAGGGACCTTTTCTTGTTACCAATTTGTTTCAGACATCAACGTTTAACAAATTCAGATCTGAAAGTTGCCGGGTGGACCAATTGTGAACTGATCATGTTTCTTGGGCCCTCGACTAGTGACTAGGATGCCATGCCACAACTTTTTGGAAATCCTTCTAATCATTATGATTCTGTCATTTGAGAAATCCCCCTTTTAATCATTTTTCGGAGACTCTGCACAACAAGATATGACAGGTAATCTTTTTTTCTCTCAAGGCAACACCTTTTTCATCTTTTGCACCTATACTTTCATCATTTCATCCCTTTTCCCTCTCTTTCCTTTGTAATTCTACCCCGCATCCATTTCCTCTGGTAATTCCCATTTTTGCGAGTACCTGAGCAATTCCCACTTCAAAATATTGACCATTAACAACCCTTGGACTCACAATTTAAGTTTCAAATTCATTCAATGGCACCTTACAGACAGAGACGACAAGTCATTTCATCAAAGAACGATGAAAAATAGTGCATATTCACGTCTCCAAGAGTCTTGGAGAAAAAATGACAGAAAAACAGGTGAAATGCATAGCAACCATTGATTATGCCCCTTTTCTCCTTTATATCATAGTCGTCTACATGTTTCCTTAACGCAACTGCAAAGGAGAAGTACAAGGGCAAGTTTCCAAACAAGCATGGGCCTTCCACGTGCCCTAGGTCCAAGAAAAATGCCTTTTGGCCTTTGAAAAGTATCACTATAAAAAGGAGCCAGCAGAATCCTCCACGTGTCCTCATAGTGCTCTTTTGATATGGTGCCCAAAAATAGAGACCCCAAATGAGCGCAGGTTCACCACGTGTCCCAGGCCTCCAAAAATTTGCTTGAAAAGTCTAAGTATGGGAAGACTTGGCAGAAGCATCCACGTGTTTTAATGGCACAACTTTGAGATGGTGCCCAAGAGTGGAGACCTTGAACAAGAACGGGCTAACCACATGTCCCAGGCCTTAGAAAATTGCTTTGAAAAGTTTAAGTACAAAGAGGAGCCGACAGAAGCCTCCACATGTCTCCCTATCGCAATTGTTAAGGTGGGAACCTGAGGTGGATCCTCAAATGAGCACCATCCCTCCACATGTCAATGGTCTGCCAAAACTATACCAGCTGCATGAAAAAATATTCTAAGTCTGGGAAAAGCAGTGGAAACCTCCACATGTCCCCCAGCGCAACTCTAAGGCCAAACCAAAAGGTGAATTTTCAAATGAGCGTCGTTCCTCCACATAGACAAGTTTTGGGTTGAAGTGAGCCTTAGAGTTTTTAAAGTGCCCCACCGAGCCACATCCAACCAAAAAGGGCCATGTTTCCACTGATGCTGAGATGTAAATTTGACCGGGAAAAATACACCCTTCAAATCATAAAATGTAGGAAAATCACCATTTGAGCCTGGAAATGAATCTTTCTTCAAGGACAGAGAATTTGGAAATGTTATAAGGCTCAATTATGATCCTCTGAGCTACATCCAATCACGTTTCCACAAGTATTTGGGACAAAAATGGCAAGGACAACAAAACATGACTGTGGAAAATGGAAGGAAAGGAAAAACCCGAGTTTTACACCCAAGTTATAAACTCTTTCATATGGACAAAGGAACGAAAAACAAATTCTGGACTTTTAAGTGATCCTCGACCAAGGAAGGGAATGATCATGGCAACCAAATGGAGGACAGAGTCTTCAAGCATCAATACGGGGAGATAAAAAACATGACAGAGCCCGCAAACTGGAAAACTTCAAGGACAAATGGTACGAAACTAATTTGAGCACCAACAGTACCAATTCAAGTAGTGGTAGGGCCAAAATCTATTTTAGAAGGTCAAAAAACCTAAAAATGACTATATGCTTTCCCAAAATAAAGACCGACTACAATATATATGCCCTGAAAGGTTTAGGTCCTTTGTTATCTTCTAGATTATAACTGTTAGAGCTACTGGACCACTTCCATCAGGTGTAGAGTGACCCTAATTTCTTATATTTACTAAAATAAATTTAAAGTATAATAAATAATAAAAGTATAAGAAGTAATAAAATAAATCTTATACTTTTGAAAATGCGTAAGCATTTTTACTTCTCTAAAATGGGTGCGCATTTTGCCTTCTCTAAAACATGTACATGTTTTTGCCTTCTTTAAAACACGTACACATTATAGGTTTGGTAATTACCAAGCCAAAAATAAATAAAACGCATACACATTTCGTCTGTTTTCTAGTTTTTGTCCACTTTTTGGCCCCCCAACTTTGTGCACTTATCCCAGAAGCTTTCTATAAAGGAAAGAAAACTTCAAAATCTGTGTTCGGCTAGTATGTATTGTTTGAGCAATGAGATTGAGGAGGAGCATTTTCCTAAGCCACTACAGATGCTTTTGTTTCAGTGTTTCTAGTCCCTTAAGTCTCACCCCCAAATGGCTCCTTATTTGCAAGATCTGTGATCTCCCTCAAAGGTGTTTCGAGGATGAAAACATTATTATCCTAAGATATATCTTTCATATTTTCCTTGTTGCCCACAGCTAAATGAGATAAATATTTTGTATTTTCGTGGCTATCAACAATTGGAATTTTTGAAAGAGGAGTTTCTTTAGAAGTATCTATCAGGACTGATTCGGCTCCAACATCCGAATTAGCATTTGAGTCATCCTTAATGTCAAACACCTCAGGAAGGGCATTTTTCCACCAATTGTTTCTCTCAATATTGCGCTTCACCATCCCGCATTCCAAGGAAATGTGACCAAGAGCAAAACATCTTCTACACTTGAAGGGAAAACCTTAATAATCAATTGGCTGCATCCACGTTTTCTTTTGTACTTTAAGTTCAATGTTTGCGGGAAGGTTTTTGGAAGTGTTTAGTTCAACAAGGATCCTGACAAATGTTTTATGGGTGTAATTGGTTGTTTGGGAATCAATGAAAAGCGTAACACCCAAGGCATTGCCAATGGAGATCAAGCAGTCACGGCTCCAAAATTGAATGGGAAGAGGAGCCAATCTGATCCAAACGGGTTTGTGGGAAAAGGATTCTTTGAGTGGATTAAATGAGGGAAACCAAGGTTTTAATATGAGGTATCACGATTTGCATTCCCATAATTTACTTGTTATATCATCTTTATCAATTTTCATTGAAAAAACAACAATGAAAATTCCTTTAGCACACAGATATAGATCGAGCCTACTTGTTAGAAGCGGGATCCAGTGTTTAGAGATCCAGTCATGCAGATCTGGTAAGTTGGGCCATAAACCACTGAAGCAGAAAATCAAAGCATGCTTCTGGTAAAATCGTTCAGACTCTAGAACTTATTCACCGAATGAGATGCTCGGGGTAGTGGCTGTAGGGGTCATGGATTTGCAACCTTCTATAACATCTTTAAAGGAAACAAAAGAGTTTCTTTGAATAGGGGATCCAACACCGGCTGAAGGAGCAGAGCCATCCAAGACTCCCCTGTCGTTATTATCCGAACCAATATCTATATTCAAAAGTGTAGAATGGTTGTCGCCATGGTGAGGGTGGCTATGGCTTAGCTTAGAGCTCAAATGAGGAAATGCTCTAGATTTGGAAAAAGCCAGATTGATCAAGGAGATTTTTTCTTCTAACTGTTCTGCATAGATGTTGAATTTCAAAGAGCCATCTTTATTAGCAAATCTGACTTCTTGTGCACCCTGGGAGGATGTATTCTTACCCATGCCGTCATTCTTAGAGAGCCAAGCAGTACCATGTCTTTTATTTTTCTCCCTTAGGGTTTCAAAGAGGGCCAAGGAACCATGACAATTTTACACTAAAACCCAATAATATGATATCCCATGTTACAACAAAGTCTTGCGATTTTTGAAAAAAAAAAAATCAAAAGAGTTTATTTAGTATGGATAAAATGGTGGGGTTTATTTTTCTCTACCAATTATTTTTTAAAAAATATTTTTTAGTATGATTTTTTTATATTTTATATTCTTAGTATCGATTATTTGATTTTATATCAAAAAATATTGAATATAATAATCTATATTAAAAATTGTTAAATATAAACAAAAATTGATTGGTGGAGAGATTAAACCCCACCACTTCGTGCATGATAGTTACATCCAATATATTTTCTCATGTTTTTTCTAAGTAAATGTACTCCTTTACATAACCCATATGAATGTAAAATTGCCGACAATAATACTTTATCATTGATGACTAGTGATGTCAATCGTATGTGGGGATTGGAATGGTTTTAATTACATCCACGAGGCTCAACTATCTATGGGACCATTGATTACATCAATCGTTGCTCCTACTCAAATATTTCTGAACCTTGTGGTATCCTTTACAAGCTTTCTCCTCCTACTAATTTTAATTAACAATATTTTGAACTCTTTTTATTATATTTTCTTCAGATAACTCACTTAGCAATACCTCAAATTATTTTATTCTTTTTACCTCGAGTCACTCAATCATAACGTCCACTCTTTACATTTCCATATACACTTAATCATGAAACATTAAAAAACAATAATTTATAATATGATTAGTGATTCTTTCTCATTCTTCCTCACATTAAAATAGGGACTACTTTGATGCAAGAAACACTCCTATAGGAGAAGAGCATCTATAATTACTATTTTCTAGTGTTTGCAGGATTGACTGGTTAACCACTTTTTAGGGAGAATTTATCCTTGGCTGATTGACCAGTCAACCTTTCAAATATATGTAATGTTTAGGTTGACCAGGACTATATGAAAAAAAGTTTAAAAATTAAACACTTACATGGCCAAAATTATTAATGTTGATGGAAGTATCGATCACACATTTTGTATAAATGCTGATCTTGTTGAATCATTTAGAGCATTTGGCTTAAATCTCTACTTGCAGCGGAGCTGCTGATGTACTTGTAGAGGTATCGCCATTAAAACGGCTCTGCGAGCTTATTTCATCATCCTGCACTTGCCCGAGTTCGTTATCCAAATTATAAATGCTCTCGCCGTTTACCAAAACGCCATCTGCGCATGAAAACTCAAGGAAGTTCTCTTTCAAATAATAATCTTTCAAAAAAATTGGTGTTTCAGAATCAGCGGCGCAATAGACTTCACACTCTACCGACTTCATATCGGTGCAGGCATCTGCAGGTTTGGAGGAGCAGCTGGTCGACGACGACGCAGAGTCGCATGCAACGTATCTAACTTCAGTTGAGTATTGGAGTGGAAGATTAAGTGCAGCAACGATGCCTATTTCTTCCATGAGCTCTCTCATCACGTCGCATACACGCTCCTCCTCGACATCATTTATAATATCCTCCTCAAATATTGATAAAAAGGAGCGCAAAGAAGTTACCTGCTGCTCTTCCTCATAAATTTCATCTCTACCTCGTTTGCGAACATTACCATCTTTCATTATTGAAAAGAAAAACAGCTCGCTGTAGCAAAACAAAAGACAAGTTTGTAATTATTAATACTTGCTGAACATGTATTTATACAAAGGTTGGCTGAGGACGAAGTTGCGGTGTCGTTGTCGACAACGGAAGGATACAAATTTCAATCAATCCACGCTTCCGATATCTTCTCGTCTTTTACGGCAAACACTTGTTGAAGTTAATGCAATGCAGACAACTCAGATATTTATATTGAAATCGAATGGCTGCTTTCCCAAACACGTAACACTCTTCTCCTTCACAAATCTTTGTTTTGGAATACATCGCACCAGGGTAGGTATATGGTCAAAAATGAAGGTTTCATGAATCTTTTATGGATTAAAAATTGACGACTCTCTTTCAAACTAATAATGACGTCTTCGATTACGTCGAGTGAGGGTGGGTTTTTTAGTCTGAAGTGAACACCATAAAATGTCTACGTTTGCGGAGAGAAGTTAATACTTAGAACTCTTACCAATAGTGTTCCAAGGGAGGAGGGAAGACCTAAAATTTGACAAGTTTGAATGGAACACTAGTATGAATTACATATTATTGTACAATTTAGTACTATTGTCTTAAAAATTGGATTCTTCCAAATTGGCCAACTACTGTTAGTATATTCACCATTATGATATATATATATATATATATATATATATATATATATATATATATATATATATATATATATATATATATTAATTTGTAATGTAGTAACACAATTTAATTTCAAAATTTTGTTAATTTTGAGATTTGGAGTCAAAGTTGAAGGTAAAAGCGCATAAGCCTGTGAAAAAGTTGAAAATACAAGCCAAAAAGCCGAAGGTATTTGTGACACAACCGAACAGAAATAGTAGTGCGCTTCTGGACAAGAACATCCATGAGGGCACCACACGCTAGCATGATGTCGTCACCGAACGGTAACGAGTTTCGATTACCGGATGGCTAGCAGTTATCCATGTCACCGCCTGGTAGCATTTTCCATGTTACCGGCTGGTGACATTATCGCAAGGTAGCATTTTCCATGCTACCGTGCGGTAATGTCACCAGTCGGTAACATGAAAATGCTACCGGCCGGTAGCATTTTCTATGCTACCGACCGGTAGCATTTTTCATGCTACCACGCGGTGATGTCACTGGCTGGTAACACGGAAAATGCTACCACCCAACAACATGGAAACATGCTACCAACTGGTAGCATTTTCCATGTTACCGCTTGGTAACATCGCCGCGCGAAAGCATTTTTTTTTTCTTACGCCATATTTTGGGAGGACAAATTTCTCATTGAGATAATTATTTAACTACTAATATAAAAAAAATTTAAAATAAAATCCATACAAAATCAGCGAAATCTACATTTTTTTCACAAAAAATAATTATTTTTGAATATTTTTCTTTATGCCATATTTTGTGAGGACAAATTTCTCATTGAGCCGATCATTTTAACTGTTGTTGTCAAAAATATACATATGTTTTTGGCCAATATCATATACTAACAGCTGACAACATATAGTGTTAGTCAAAAATTGCTACTGGCCGACACCATTCCAAACCATGGGTAAAATTGATCATTTCATCCCTAGTCCAAGAATTTGGTCTATTCCAATCCAATGTTTTGGTCAATTTGTATCTTTAGCTTGAGGATCCTAATGGTTATTGGCATGCCCATTTTCACCTTGCTCTACTAGATATTTTTATGCAGTTTCTTACACTATGTGGGACCTTTATTTACCTGACACTAGATGTTCTAATAGTCTTTTGGATATGTTTCATATCATATTATGATGATTATAATGTTTAGAACTATGATATTCATATCATTTCATCAAACAATGATGATGTTGATTATAGATTTTCCAACACTGCATTGTTGTCATGTATTATCACATTATGAGATGTTGGCAGGTGATATCGGATGATGTTGATTGCTTACTTGCTTAATTGATGATAATGATGATGTTGACAAAACATAGCATGAGGTGTATTGTGTTAATGATATAGATGACAATGTTGAATGTTGATTATTATTGTGTTTCTATTATTATTAAATGAAATGTAATGTTCTACGAGTTGCAAATAAGTTGAAATTGATATTTTATTTTGGCCATAAATGATGCTCAAGTTAATTGTGCAAGGAAATGGTACTTGGTATGCTCCTAAATTTCCACAAATTAGAAATATAAGGACCAAGCCATCAAAAACACCACTCGTCCCTCCCTAGGTCATAAGATGTGTGTTTCACTCCTAGGGTCCTTAGTGTTTACCCTTTTCAATGAAAGTTGGAAATAAATTATGTTAATCCTAGTCATGTGAGTGAGTGTTTATTATAAGTTTAATGGTGTTATATGTTTGAACCATGTTAAGGTCTATCTTTATGTATGCTTGATTTTTTGCACCATTTCCAAAATTGGAAACTCATATTTGTGTTTGAGGCTAAAATTGGAGAAGTGTTTGGAATCAAATAATCATAGTTTTCACCACAACGTTAGCGCAAGCCCCTACCATGGAGTATACCAACTTGCGGGAGATTTTCAATCACCTTGGACCAAGAACACCATCATTTGCAGTAGTTATTATATTTGTGAAATTTAATTCTAATTTTTTTAATTTTTGCATGGGATTTGTGAAAGGGGCAACCTTGAGAGATTCGACCTTATTAGAGAAGGGAATTAGGATTTACAAACAATGATGTTTATTTTGATCAAGGGGATATCATTGTTGTTTTTAGACTATGATTTTTGGGATTTTGTGGAATTTTTATTAGATACGGATGAGGTGCATGTTGTTTTGGAGTTGAGTAGGATTCCATTTGGCTTATTTTTTGTTATTTTTTGTTTAAGTGAGTGTCTTCTTATGGGGATTTTTAATGTGATTCAATGATTACACATTTTTTGATATTCAAGGGGGGCGAAAGAAAAAAAATTAGACTGTGTTGGAAGAAAGAAGGTGTTCATTTGCTTCTTTGAAATAGGACTTGTGCGAGTTGCTTGGATATGGCCATAAGGAGGTAGGTTTTGTTTTCGATTATGGTCTAATTTTTTTTAAATCTCCCTTCTCTTGAACTTTCAAATTCTAATGAATTTTTATGCTCTTTGAGTTGTGTTGTATTTTGATGAGAAAATTGTTAGTGTTGTAAAGCACCATTGTGGTTGTAATGTCTATGTGTGTTTTGCAAGAAGATGTAGGGACCCAAGGTTTTTATTTCATGGCAGGTAAGCATGAATTTATAGCTATAATTAATGTAGTGTAAGAATGTACCTCAATGGATATTCCACTTCCTCATATGAGGAGTTGATGTAGAGGATCTTTGAAGTAGTTTAATTTATCACCTTGAGGTCGCCCACAACGGTATGGATATAAGGACCTAGGATTTTGGTCTCCCTATGTATATAAGGACTCTAAGTAGGTTTGATTATATGTTTCTATTTTGTGTGTGTGTTTGTTATTTGAAAAGAAAGATGAATTATTACTTTTTCTAGTTGTTGTCCAAGAAACCCATGTGTGTTTAATTATGTTGGAATGTAGTGTTTGTTGTGTAATTATTTTCATACCCCATTGTTGAGCCTTTACTTATAATGAGTGATACTCCTTTTTTATTGGGGAATTTTTGTGGGTCGATATGGAAGATATCATCCTCATACTAAGACACTGGGAGGTGAATGTTGTTTTCTCTTCCATTTTTGGTTAATTTGGAATGTCTCATTGCAGATGTTAGGGAGTTGGGAGCTACTTAGAGTCCTTATGGTGCGAAGAAATTGTAATTATGTTTTGATTGAATTTTGTATATAATTTTATTGGATATGGAATAAAATTAGATGATTAATGTACAACATTGTTTCTATCATTATGATGTATGTGGATAAAGTTTTTTTCTATTTTTTAATCATAAACTGGTTGAAATGTTAAGAGTAGATTGAATTTTTTTTCCTACATTTGTATAGTAATTTTTTGATTTCTTTATATTGTAATGTATAAGTTCAGTATAGTTTCCTACTAGTATGTTAATTCTTTTTCAAATCATGTTTAAACTTTAAAAAATTGTTGAAACATTGTCTTATATGAAAATTGAAATGAGAAAATACCATAAAGTGATTTCATTCACTCTAAGATATGATAATCATTCAATCATTCATTTAAAACAAAACTACATACTTATTCCTAAAGTGGAATAGTGGAAACATAAACATTCAATTATATTCATTATTGCAGTTGCAACTTGGAATAAAATTTATAAACTGACTCGGGTTGTATACCCATATAAATGTGTGTGTGCTCGCACGCACATGTGTAAAATGTAAATTTATATATACGTACATGTATTTATAATCTCTAACGAATTTTTTTTCGAAAAGGAAAAATTTATTTTGGAACACTTAATCCTTGTCATAAAATATAAATTATTTTCTTTTACTTGTGTTAATAGT
>CM034148.1:950229525-950262025 GCA_019776745.2 Taxus chinensis | reverse complement strand
ACCTAGATAAAATCCCTAAATCAACTAGGCTTTAAAGATTATCAAGCCTAATACATAAGGAATAGATCCTATATTAGGTTAAGGGCTATTTCAAAAATCGGTTCACCAAGTTATTAACCCTTGATTAAATTTTAGGTCAATTTAATTAGGTGTATGATAGATTATATTTGATTTACAAGTCTTACAAAGATGTTACAATGTGAATACTAAGTCAGATTAGACAGAAATAGTTTGCATACACTAATCAACCTAACATGTAATCAAAAGAACAAAATAGATGTATAGAAACACTTAGGTGATTTAAAATAATTATAGCGTAACCTAGTGTCAGTTATTTTTGAGTTTTGTGATCAAGTAGTGGATTAAAACCACAATGGACACAAAAATTCTTTTGGATTGTACGATTTTTTTAGCCAAGCTTCTAGGAATGCCTTATAGTTGTTTTTTTCTCTCTCTAATTTTTTGTTAGTGGTTTTTGGGTACCTTGCGGTGTTCCCTTTTTCTGAGTTATTATACATGGTTACCTCATCATGAATTATTGTCAGGACCCACCTTTTTTCTATCCACATAATCTATGCTTACAGGGAGGTGTTAGTGTAGGTTATTATTTATCCTTTAATTTATTTATTAGGATAATTCTTACACTTGTGTTAGCTATACACTTGTTTTTTAGCTTGATTAGGTGTATTTGTTGAAAGAACCTATGACTTTCCTTCTCATTTTCAATGGAAATGTAATCCCATGTATTTAGTAGCATTGATTTAGAGATGTTTATATTATCTCACACATCTTATAGGCGATCCAAATCTAGGCATAAAACTTACAGCGATGAAAAGGGGTGGGAATGTGTCTAGGCTAGAGACACGTGGGAGATAATTAGTGGTGAAATCAATAATCTAAATAAGTGATTTAATGGTATTAAAGAGGGAATAAAAAGTTTTTGTTTGAGTATCATTAGCCAAAGTAAAATAACGCAAGGTAACTTCTAAAATGTCCCTATACTAGGGGATTTCTTAAGTAATTCTAATAGAAATATCTTAGCAAGGTTGTTATTGACTTGTTCTAATAGACCATACCCCTTAGATGGAACATTATCCTTGGACATAGGGGTGGTAGGTTGGGAGGAAAAATGTCGGTTACCCCAAAGTGATTGCTTATAGCATCTTATGGTAGCGGACAACACTGCGAGAACCACTAGGGCATAGTGAAAGCATGGTAGAAATATGTAGTGATTGGGGAGACTTAAAATTTGATGTCTAGATAGGTAGGGGTTGTATCATCCATGTGACATGCATGAATAGCTTAAGGGAGATCACCAATATGCAAAGTAGAGGCATGGACATAGTTAGACAAATAGTTGGTGTTAACATAAGGGTATGAATACTTAGAATTAAGTCAAATATCATAGTACATGGGAGAAAATGACATGATGAGGTACAATATAAAGATAAATGTTGTACTATTTAAGTGAAGAAGAAGACCATAAACATGCACAATGATAGTTAGGGTGTATGTTAAGATCAAATCATGATTAGGGTTTGAAAAAATATTTACACCCACATTAGATTATAAAAATCTAAGATTAGTGAATTAAGTACTCTATATGGTGTAATGGTTAGCTACAAAAGGTTATTTAATTAATTAACTTCCAACATTAAATACCAATATCAAAACAAAACATAAATAATTTCAACCGATGTATTAAACAAGATAATAACTTTAAAAACATTAGGAGATAAGTGCACTTAACTGATTAGAGATGGTTTTGGGAAGTTCTGGGTGTGCAGACTACAATAATATGGAGATTTAGGACTGGTGATGCTTTGTTTCTAGAACAGTGATGAGAAAGTAACTAGGTGTGGATCCGTACACTTATTTCATGACCCCACTATATAGTATTGACCCTTTTGTATGGTTTTGGACCTATTTGGATTCAATCTCTACAACTTCCTAAGATGGGTGTCCTTCTCGAAACTATATGTCACTTTTAAATGCTAATTTTTGTTCTTGTATACAATCTCTTTGAACATATTAAATGAGATCTCAAACCCTGACCATGGGCAGTAGATCCTACAAAACACAAATTAGTTGGGTTGTGGGAACCCTTGTGTACCACTGACATTGGCACTACTTTGAAGAGGCCTCAAGTTGCATGTCATTCTCCATCTAGCACGTGATATTTGAATGAATGAAACTAGATTTGGCAACCCTCTTTGAAATGTTTGAGTGAAGTTTGGTTCTTTTAAAACTACTTAGAGAAGGGATGTTTTACATGCTTATAGGTGAGATATGGGATAACTCCTTAACCTGGTAAGAAGATTCATCTATATGTAGATATTTCTTCCTTAATGACTGTAGAAATGTGTTATATTGAGACTTAGGGAGTCTTGGATGCCTTTCGCAAATGTTGGAAGTGAGTTGGTCAAAGTTTGTAGATATTAAACATAATTAAAATTTGTTAAACATCTCAATGAAATCCATACAAATATATAATATAAAATTTTCCTATAAAAATAGGAAGCCTCCTATAACCACACTCCTCATTTATGAGTTTTTCTAATAACTCGTAATATACTAACAAATTATTGACATCTTACTTTATTATTATTCATGCGTGTTTTTTACAACAACTCACGATGATGATAATAATTTTAATTAATTAGTAATTTATTTACTCTCCTATGTGAGTACTAATACCATATAATTCTTAATGAGTCTACCAATGTAGTGCTATAGAATTTCAAGGTTAGCAAACGATGGTAGTGTTTACTTGATTATATAAGGTTTCATAGGTAATTTATCTAAGAAAGTATGACCTTAAGGGATAAAACAACCCAACAAAGAATATAAAATTAAAAGCAATGTTCAAAAACATATCGGTGCATGATCGTACAATTTGGCCATGACCAAATACAACTTCCTGACAAAACTCTACAACCTTGCCCAAGGATGGAAAACATAGAACCTGGATTTTGCAACTTGTTAGATGATGTTTGTATATGTATTTTTATGCATTGTACTCTTAATAATTGATGACATGTCAATGTGTAAGGATAAACAAGCTAGAAAAGAGACCTCAAATTGAGTGGGAATGGAAAGGTTGTATTTATCTTAGCAAGAGTGCATTATCAAAACTAGCAATGTAAAAGAGTAAATTGCCAAATTTGAGTGTCTACATATGGATTAAAGACCTAATTAAATCAAATACATGATTCCTAAAGACTAAAGTAGATTTTCCTAATGCAACTCTTATTATTTATGCTCCTAGAAACCCAATGCTCCAACGATGATCTCCAAGTATAAGCTTTACTAAAAACCTAAACCTCTTAAACATTTAAGGGCATATTCACAAGTGAGTGAAGAGTGGATTATATGATGATCCATTTCAGAAATATTAATAATGATTCCGATTTATAGGGGAACATAACCAAATTCCATGCCTCAAATCAGCCAAAGGTATTGAGCATAATTGATGCAAGTAGCCAGAAATACGTGTCTGCTAAACTACATCGAACACGATTGATGTAGTTGGCTATACGAATTGCATAGAAGAGATACTAGATGGAGAGAAAAGACTTGGAGAGGGTGTGAATAGGATCTAAATGTGATATAGGAAGATGATTTGATGATGGTAATAACGATGGTACTGAGTGGCATAAGGAAGGCATGCTAGGGCAAGTGCCATGAAGATTTCTCATGAGGTACTACCCATTTCAAATGCCACTTTTAGTATATATATATATATACCCATTATGGCATGTATTTAAAGAAGTGAATGCACTAACAACCTACAAATATATCATTATTCTTGTGTGAAACATAAGGCGTAAGTAACCATGGTTCACCCAATAAATATGATCTTCAATTATATGTTCATTGGAATGTTTGTGATAATTTTCATTACACACATAAAAATAATAAAATAAATAATAAATAATAAAATAATAATTTAAATAAATTTCTCGTGAGATCCTTCAAATTAGTTACAAGATATTTTATAAGTTGTGTACCACTTAATTAGTCTCTACCAAGGCATGGATAATATATTTTTCACTCAAGTTTTAATAATTCATAGTTTTAACCAATAAAAATGCTTGAAATGACATATTATGTCAACAACTATATAGTTTGTAACTCAAAAATTGTAGAATATTATTTTAGTCCTTGTTACAAAACATCCCCTCCAATTAGTTGTATGTAAATATAATCACACTACTTTCAATGTTAATTTTAAAATTATGTTTTTATTCACCTTTTAATATTACCAAAAGACACTTAAGCATATATTATTAATTATAATGTGACATAGAACATTGAATTTGTAAATAAATAATTATAACATATATATCGAACCAATATTTTCGAAGAAAAAAATACACCAAATAACACCTTAATGTATATTAATAGTTGTCATTAATAAACAACTTAATACCAACTTTTTCATAATGTTTTGTCTTTCATAATTAAACACCTTAAACAATATAATAATAACTTAACATTGTAAAAATTAAAATACATTCTAAAATCCTAAGAAATGTGTACACCTAATCCCTACAAATTCAATCACAAAAAGTAAACTCAAATATTCTCTTCATTTACAAAAGCAAAATATTAAATCATATAAGATTTTCATTGAATTGAAAGGTCGCTTCTCACCTAAAATGCAAATTCTCTACTGAAATGAGTATTCTCGCTGAAAATGTATACAAAGAAGGTGGGGGTGGGCAAAGGAATAGGCGGCCTCAAATGGAAATTGGAGGCACCTTTCGTGGACTTTCCAAATTGCAAATGATTAATAGATGCTTTGGGCATCTCGTTTGTCTTGTAAGGAATGATAATCGCACAAGGAAGAAAAGGAAAAACAAAATTGTATATTGTCAAAAATGGAGGTTTCACAAATGGTGTACTACTTTCTAAAAAGAGAATCCATGCTCATTTTAGTATATCATAGGTGGAGTAATTGAATTTCAACCGGGGTTTAAATTTGATGGATCATACCTTTTCTTTTGGTTGTGTTTTAAGCATAAAAAATTTGAATATTTTAAAATAAAAATAAAAATTATCATTTCTTTTTATTTGTATGTTAATATATAAAAATGATGGTGTGTTTGGATACTCTATGTTTCATAATCTACATCCGTATTTTCTTCTTTTTTATTAATGAAATTTTAAAATATGAATGTTTATTACTTGTATATAAGTATTTAAATAGATGAATATTATTGGGATATGACATGTTTATAAGAGCGCTAAATTTAAAATAAAATTGAATAAACAAGAGTTATTAGTACTGTCGAAGACTATACTATAGTTTTCACATTTCTTTAACCAGTTATTATTTTTTGTACTTTTTAATCAATTACAGGTTGTTGTTATTATTTTCATAAACAAATACATAATTGTTATAATAATAATAATAAATATTAGTAGACTTGCACATTTTTTAACAAAATAATTACAAATTTTCATTTATCTTCAATTTCATTGGCTTATAAATTAACATGTTATTGCAGGCTTCAACATTTTCAAGAAAAAGATGATGTAAGAACATTTATTATAATTTATTTAAAGACAAATATTTTATTACTTTGCAAGACGTGTACATTTGCTCTCTATACATTGTTTTGTCAGCACATTAATCCTAGTCAAAAAGCTGGCAGCCATTTTCGATAAATTGCTTCAGATTCAAAGTTGAATTTTTTTTGGCAAACAAACTAACGAGAGGAAATTCAACTCCAAAGCAAAGCAACTACTTGAAGAGAGTCCAATGGCCCAGAGAATTTTGCTTCTTGTGGTCATACAACACAAAGACATGGTGCAACAATGCCAGTAATGGTGGCCAAAATTAAAAAACAGAGAAATGTGTCTTGCAAATATCTAAAAAACCGGCATCGACAACCATTGAAGACACCAAACTTGACCTCGTGTGTTATTTAACAAAAAAAAAAATGCCGCTGGGAAATTTTTATCACGTTTGATCTTTAAAAACACATTCTTCCCGAAATAATAGTAGCCATGTTCAAGATTAGTCCCTTTGGCAGGGTGAAGCAATCTCTGCAACTTTCCTACTCTGTGCATTTTGAATGTTTTAGTACCGTTCCCCCTACGACCATGTCGGACCCTTCTGGTTCGGCCTTTGATCCTCCACCCGACACTTCGGGTGACACATCACCACATTCCCCTCCTAGGATCTAGAAGAATGTGTTTACCGAGTCTCTTAAGGTGACCCATTCTATAAAGGTTCAACCCCAAATTCTCAGATGTGATGACATCTGTCCTTGCAGATTTCCTCCCAAGTCACTGCATGCTAGCTCTGGCTTTGAGAGATAGTTGTCCCTGATTGGCAAGCTTATGGGCCTCAAACCCCTCTGGATGACATCAAAATATGGGCATGCATGAAGTGGACCCCTTGTGGCTCTCTTGAGATTGTTGTTATGCCAAATGGCTTCATCTTGTTCGCCTTCAGCTAAGAGGATTTTGCTTGAGCACTTTTCTTGGCAGGTCGTAGTTTTTTGGAAGACACGACTTCTATCTTCAAAAATGGTCTTCGGGATTTAACCCTCAAACTAAAATTATGACTCAAGCGTCAATTTGGGTTCACTTTCCTGGTCTCCCATTGGAATTTTAGGATCCTGTTGTTATAGAAGGTATTTCTCTCTCATTGCCATTGTTCAGGCTACTCTAAATCTAGACTCATTCATGTCATTTTTGCTACTGAAGGCTAATATCTAGCCCTTTACCCAAATCCATTGACCTCCTGTCAGATTTTGGCGTATGAACTCAACATATTGAATATGAATATGTACCTCAAGCTTGCTCTATTTGTAAGAGTGTTGGCATAGTGGCCATCTTGTCTTTTAAAGCCAGCTCCTAAGTGGAAAGATCTTATTATTTCTCCAAAGAAGAAAGGTAAATTTATTCCTAAAATCATTCCAAAATTTGGTACCTCCAACCCCTTTGTTTCCCTTTCATAAGATGGTGAAATCCCATCTTCTAAGACTCCTCTCAAGAAAAAGTCTCTTGACCTGCCTTCCGTTCCACCCCCACCTCCTTCTTTTGTCTCCCCTCTTAAAGTTGAGCTCGCCCTTTGCCCCACCTTTCTATCTGTCAAGGCTCTCTCATCATTTCCATCTTCTCCTTCCCCCATTTTGTGTTTGGAGGATAAATTATCTCTCCCCTCTCCTTCTACGTTAGTTATGGAAGAATGCAACCAACCTAGGATTACTTGAAGCAACTATAAGAATAATGTTGATGTTGGAATCAATAAATAGAAAGGGAGAACTCCCTAACCATGTAAAGCTTCAACAAGAGTTAGCTCAAAATATTTCTCAAGACACTCAGGGCACCCTCACTATGGTAGGAGGGGGCAAACCCAAATCTGAAAATGAAGATTATCTCCTAGAATATTAGGGTAATAAATGCTCCAAAAAAAATGTCCTTAAGGATATTAGACTAAAATACTCCCCAGACATCATCATGCTGCAAGAAACTAAACTCAAGGAGAATCTCGTACTCTCTAGGCTATGGCCTTCTACCTCCTTTGCATCTTAGGAATCCTTCTAGAAACTCTAGAGGCCTCTGCATTTTATGGAATCTGAAGGTCCTTTTTTTGGTGAATGCATCATCAAAAATCCTTACTTCATGGGTATGTTTTTTCAAGAGATTGGAGCTAATTTAGGTTGGATTGCAGTTAATTTATATGCACGTCAAATCTTGAAGTTCAAAGGGAAAAAATTTGGAAAGACATTATGGAATTTAGGGATAGTTGTAAGCAGTTTCCTTGGCTTCGTTGTGGGTGACTTTAATACCACTCTTTACCACTTTAGAAAAATAGGGTGGTTCTCCAGCTAACTTCAGCAACATGGACACTTTAGCCAGCTTTATTAGACAAGGTGAGTTTTTTGATTTCGACCTCCATGGAGCTTCTTTTACCTAGTCAAATTGAAGACTTAGCCATAATCACATTCAAAGTAGATTGGATAGAGTGCTTGGTTCTATGGAATGGATTATGCACTTCTCTTATTTCCATCTGAGTACTCTTCCCAAAGCTACATTTGATCATAGCCCCTTACTATTAAGTGTTGCAATGTCCCAAAAAACTAAGAATCCTCCTTTCAGGTTTGAATTGGCTTGGCTCCAAAATTATAATCTTGATAAACTCATTGAGGAATGGTGGAAGGTGGAAGTTTAGGGCTCAACTATGTATAGATTTGCTAAGAAACTTGGCTCATTCAAAAAAAATCTCAAAGCATGGAGAGTCAAAACCTTAGGGGATGTATAGATTTGCAAATAAACTTGAGAAAAAATAGAGAGCCAAAACTGGGGATATTCGTGAACTCATCTCTGAGGATTTTACAAGTTGCTACCAATATTGAGAAATATGGTATAACTGACTACTCTCCATCAGCAAGAATCCTCCTTGCTAAGTGATTACCAAAATACTCTTGTCGAAGAGGAAGTCTATTAGAAACAAAGATCTAGGGCGCTTTGGCTTCAGAATGGGGATCAGCAATACAAATTTTTTCCATGCTACAACTTCTAAGCATAGAAGTAAGGAAAAAATCAAGAAGTTTTTATCTTTAAATGCTAGACACTTAAATTCTGAGGATGTTATTTCTATGTTGAGATGGTTAGTTTCTACTCTGACCTTCTTCAAGAAGAGGGACCCCTTATTGAGACTGAAATGTCATAAATGTTGCAACATATACCTAAGCTGATTTCTGATAAAATTAATGATAAGCTCACTCGACCTTTCTCTATCAAAGAAATTCATAAAGCGGTCTTACTATGAAAGGAGATAAATCTATAGGTCATGATGGCTTCCCTGTTGCTTTCTTTCAAACTTATTGGGTGATTATTAAGGAAGATCTATTTGAGGTTGTTAATGAGTTTCAAAGGAATGATTTTCTCTTGAAAGAATGGAATAATACTTTCATTGCTTTGGCCCCTAAATATTTGGGCTCCCAAATATGTTTCTAACTTTTGGCCCATTAGCCTCTGTAATACCTCCTATAAAATAATCACCAAAATGTTGGCTTCAAGATTAAAACCCTTTATGAACATGATTATCTCTAAACAACATAATGGGTTCATTAGAGGTTGGTTGATTCAAGGAGGCGTGATCATTGTTCATGAAGCCATCCATTTGGTTCAACATTCTAAATCGACAAGGATTTTTCTCAAGTTATATATGCAAAAAGCTTTCAATCGTGTTAGTTGGCCCTTCCTGCTCATAGTGCTTAGAAAATTGAGTTTTGCGATAAATGGTGCAATTGGGTCTATAGTTGTATCTCTTCCCCTCAATTCTTGGTCCCGGTAAATGGTATTCCTGCGTGATATTTTTCTAACAACTGAGGCATTAGATAAAGGTGACCCCCTTTTTCCTTTCCTTTTCCTTCTCATGGCAAATACCTTGAGTAGAGCCCTCGAAGTTACTAAGCAATCTGCTACTATTTCAAGTCTCAAGATCACAACCAAAGTTCCTTCAGCCACTCACACTCAATTTGTTGATGATACACTACTCTTGGGTGCTGCTTCAGATCATGGAAGCTAGAGCTTTGAAGAAATTCTTGATTGAGCTACCAGTCTTCCTCACAACAACTTATCAATTTCACTAAAAGTTGTGTTGCTTTCCTTAACACTCCGCCCAATAGATAGAGAAATATTGCGGCTATCTTTGGTTGTAGCATTATTGATCTCCCTTCCACCTACTTAGGTCTCCCTCTCTTCAAAGGAAGACAACTTAAAAATCTTTGGTTTTTGCTTATTGAAAGGTTTCATAAGAAGCTTGTGGGTTGAGAAGGGATCCCTCCTCAGCTAAGTAGGTAAGCTGAAACTTAGTGAAAAACTACTCTTCAAATACTTCCTATGTACTTTATGTCCTTTCTCAAAATTCCTCCTTAGTTGCTACTCACATTAAACAAATCCAAAAACACTTTCTTTGGTCTGGTGCTGAAGAATGGAAAAGGGTTCATTTAGTTTCCTAGAATATTGCTTGTAAACCAATGAAGGTTGGGGGTTTGGGGCTTCAAAGAGTGGATGATATGAATGAAGAAATGTTGGCCAAGCTGGGATGGTCTATTTTGTCTAAGGGACCATGCACCATGGGTCCATTCTTACTTCTAAATACCTCTCTTCACTTTCTATTTGCAATTTGGAACTCCATAGTCATCTCTCAACTGCTCTTATAAAAGATGGAACCAAATGGTGCTTAGGGAATGACATGCTCATTGATTTTTGGAATGACTGGTGGTTTGGAGACAAGCCTCTTGCTCTAGACTCCTTTTGGGATTTGATAAAAATATATCTCTCCTCTATTTGTGGCAGTAAGGTCAGTGGTTATATCAACAGTTCTCAAAACAAACTTTGTTGGCATATCCCTTCATGGGATGGTTGTAGAAGTATCCAGTTACAATATATCAATAGTCTTAGGATGTACCCTCTCCTCTTAGTACATTCCTTTCTCCCAACCCCAAGATGTTCTCATTTGGCCTCTTTCTCCCTCCGATGAATTTTCAGTTAAAGCCGCATATCTTTCAAAAGCTCACATAACTTGTGGCCCACCACTGAGACAAGTTCAATTTCCTTCTGTCACTCCTAAAATTGGATTCTTCTCTTGGCTCTCCTTTTGGGATGTTATCCTCTTTGGATAAAACCTGAAAAGAAGGGGGTTCTCTTTACCAGCCATTGCTACATCCTTTGCTTGTCTAGTTCGGAAAATACCACCCACCTTCTATTTCACTGCCCCTTTTCCCACTCCGTCTGGGGTCTCCATTAGATCATTTTGGGGTTAATTGGGTTTTCCCCTCCTCTCTAGTTGATAACTTTTCTCAATGGAGCTCATCCGTTCAAACATCCCTATCATCTCCCTTGCTTGGAATGTTCTTCTCCCCATGGCCTTTGGGGAATATGGAAAGAAAGAAATAGACGGATTTTTAAGGAGTAGTCTCGAAACCCACACATGTATTCCTTGGGATAGAGTCTAGCCTTCAAGAGAACTTAAACTGCTACATCTAGAGGAAGCACAAGAAAAAAATTTACTTCAACGGGACATATGACTAGCCCAATCAACTTTCCATACCTATTGTTGTCTCCCACCTTTGCAGTTGTGAGGGCTAATACTTCGTGGCCCCCCCTCACTAGGATGGTTGAAACTCAATACTGATGGAGTGGCTAAAGGAAACCCAGGTGCTTCGGGGGGAGGAGCTATCTTGAGAGATCATTTTGGTCATCCATTGGCTGCAACTGCAGCTAAGTTTTGGCATGGGCACAAATCACAAAGCTGAAGCTCTGGCTATTCTCAAAGGACTGGAGTTGGATCTCCATATTGGCCAAGGGAAATTAATCATGGAGAGAGACTTCTCTAAATCTTGTTAGAATTCTGAATTCAAAGGATCTTATTCAATGGACTATTCATAATATTATTGATGATATTCGAGTCCTTCAATCCAACTTCCAAGAGATCAAATTTCAACATATATATAGAGAAGGCAACAAAGTTGTTGACTCCCTGACAAATATGGGGGTCTTATCTAATGGGAAAAAACTTGGATAAAATAACTTTCTGAGTAACCTCCTTACCATTATATCTAATGATTTTCCACCGAAAGTCTTAACTTCCTTTTAGGACTGATTTTCAGCTCCATCTTCTCCAATAAGGCTTCAACCAGTCACAGCTGGGTTATGGATAACCCCCCCCCCTTTTATGGCAGTGGAAGAAATAATAACTTTTTAAGGGCTATTAATGATAATTATGACTTTGAGTGATTGTGCTCGTGTGGAAAAAATATTTATTCAATGATGATCAATTGGGGCAGATTTTTATTTATGGGCAACACTCAATTAGAAATTAGGCTGGCACGTGTTGGTGATTGGACAGATGGCATTCAAATTTCCTATTTATTCAATGTCCACCTCAGTCATTTTTTTTATGTTGTCACTTTTTGCATGATGGGTGGGCCTATTAGAAGAGTTGAACCTACATCCTATGAATGAAGCTAGGAATGACCATGAGGTCTGGAACATATTGTAGGAGGAAGGAATCACGCCTTTTATGGAAAGGCTCTCAGGAACTCAATTAGAGTTTCTAACAACGTCTTGGCTTCTTGGCAGAAAGGGAAAGTCAAGGTGGGGAAGACCAAATTCATCATTTCATTGAATTCGATCGCTGTGGCTACGGGTCTTCCTTCTGAAGGTGATATCTACTTCTAACGCTCCCTCAGAGTAGAAATGACAAACTTCCTTTTCCATGGGGAAAAATTAAGGAAATACAAGTCGGACTATGAACGTGCTTCTCTTCATCTCCCTTAGGATAGGGTTATGGAACTTATCATGTGCTACTTCACTTTGGAAGGCCATTATAAACTAGTCTATGACCCCCAATTGTTCCTGGTCTCTCACTTGCATCACTATAAGAAGGTAAATTTGACTTCCTTTCTTTTTCAGTCCCTTGAGCTTTCTCTGAATTTGGCTAGGGAGGAAGAAGGCCCCCTTCTTCATCACGACCTTCTTTATCTTCTCTTCAAAATCATGGCTTCTCAAGAGGATTTTTCTCATTTCCCTCCCAAATTGGGTAAACATCGATGTGTTGCTTCTTTGTCTCCCCTTCCTCTTCATTCTCTCCCCTCTTCCTCCTCAGCTCCTCTGCCTCCTTGCTTATGCCGTCGTACCGATTTTCCCCTCTGACTATGACTTTGACTATGCTTATCACTAACCAAATCCATTGTTGTCTCTGCCTCCCCTTCTCCATCCTCTAATCATTTCTCCTTTGTTGTCTCCCTAATTGTCCCCTCTTGCTTCCCCAAAACATCCCCCTGCTTCTATCGATACTGATTTCCATTCTGCGGAGCCTATGGAGATCTCTGCCGAGCAAGAAATTATTGAGGTTCTTCTAGGTCTCTCTTCTGTGTTCCCAAACTCTCCAAATCTTGATGTTGAGGGTTCCCCATTCATTTCCACAAGGAGGATGCTAAAATGGCTGCAACATCTGGATGACAGCCCCCATGAACTGGATGATAATGACATTGTTGCAAACATTCTTGGGAAACTGAAGAGGGCTTTCGTTGTCATCAAATCTGGAAGGATTACACTGATAAAACATGGGAAAGCATCAACAAATACTGTATTGAGATCCTCAAGATGGCTGATAATCTGGTAAACATAAATGCTTCTGCCACAACTAAGGATGTTGTTGAAGCTCTTCAAGAAATACACTCTATGTAGTTTTTGTCTTATCTTGTGTTTTTTTGACTTTTGGACTACCTTTGAGCTTTTTCACTTTACGCTTAACTGCTTCATCTTGCCTTAAGGGTTTTTTGTAAAAGGATGTGGGTCCTTTCAAAAACCCCAATTTTACCCTTTTCCAAAAAAATACATTATTCCTAAATATTATTAGTGCAACAGGAGAGATAAATGGAAAATGTTTTTCTGAAGTGCCCAACTCCCGTAAATGTCATTTTCTTGTGACCCAAATGTGGAAAGTGAATAATTTAAATGGAAATCCACCCTCATCCATTATGGATATATTAATGAATTATCCCATATCTAACCAAATTTAATTTTTGAATCTGCGGTGCTTTAGAAGAGGCAGATGAAATCAATATGCCAAATGGGCTCTCTTTAAAGTTTTCCTTGATTCCTTTCCTACAGTCATTGAAAAATTTGCAATTGCTTCTTTCCATTGAAAAAGGGTAAAAATTATTCATTCTCATCATTTTGGTTTTCGAATCAAATGAGTCATTGTTTTAACATAAAATTTATTGGCTCCCATATTTAAATCTACATATTGTTTCAAGTAGTGGGTGATGTTCACCCACACTCATAACAAAAAGAGAATTGAATGCCATCAGGTTGTTGTGCATCTTCAATACTGATTTTTCTTCTTTACTCCTCCAAATTAAGGGACTTCAGAAATGGTTGGCAAGTTTTTGCATGTAGCAAAGAGAGAGCCTAAAATAAACTTCTTGTGTCTCTATTCAAACCAAGTTCTGAGGCTATGTTTGCTGACATAGGCCACTTCAGTAAGGGCTCTATCTAGGTTCTAATGATCTTTAGAATGTTTTTAAAATCATAATTATTCTATGTTATTTACTTGATTTCTAATGATGAAATTGGGAATTTGTGAATTGCATATTTCTTTCTCTATGTTAGTCCATCTAACCCAAATTCTGACATACCCAGTACAGGAAACTTATTTTTTCAAAAATCTAGAAGACATAAGTCATGCATTCTATATATCATTACCAAAACATGTGTATTGGCCAAGGCAGGAATCAAACGTAGGGATATAGGGGCTCTCCCATTTGCCTTACTTTCTCGCATGTTGATTGTATGACCAAATTCTATAATCTTGTCAGGCTTGAGATCAAAGTGACAATAACCCTCTACCGTGCATGTATGAAAGGTCTTTGAGAACATGATGGCACAAATTCCTCACGTGAGTTTCCAAGAATGGTTTCATTCCTTTGTCAATCAAGTTGAACAGAGTAGTTTCCATGGTTTCCAACACCTATGAAAATCCCTGTGTTGATCAGTGTAAGTAGCGCATAGTTTCACGATGTTTGAATGTTTCAGTGATCATACTTGCACTCTTCTTCTTCTCTGAATCAATATTTATTTCAATTGTCTCACATTATGTTACACAATTTCTTTACCGCTACCACTTTTTCTTTACCGAGCAACTTGTTCTTGATCGCTGTGAGTTTCACCCTTCTTAACACCCTTCCACACACATCCAAATGTTCCTTCTCCCAACTTCTTTATCAGTTCGTACTTGCCCATTGACAATTGATCTCTAATTTTTTTTCTTTTTCTTTTTCACTATACTAAACATTATTCAACAAGACTTAATGTAACCCCTGTGAAATAATTCACAATTTTGACTGTTCAACCTATATATCAAATCCTTATTTCAGCCAACATATGGACACTGCTTTCCAACTATTCATTTTTCTCCAAATGCATTCACCATGTCTCCTATGAGATAATTTCAATTTTCACCTTTAGCATGATACATGATCATTTTAGGGCGATAGTACTTCATAACATTGTTGCTCTTTTTATAATGGTCATTTTGATTGTTTAAGATTTATAATATACTTTATAGTATATGAGACTATCTTATATTCTTGAACTATATATAATATATCCAATTGTATTTCAAACACAAAGTGTATATATTAAAATTCTTGTTAGATTCAAACTTGTGACCTGTTTTTCAACAACATGATGTTTTTAACTGTTAAACTAATTAGGTGGATAAGTGTAACAAAAATTACAATAATATTAAGAGATATTAAAATAAGCGATAATTCTAACTGCACTAATTGATATATGTAAGTGTAAGTGTATGAGTATGTATGTGTATAGTAAATGAGGATTATTTTGAAATGCAATTATGTCAAAAATATATACACATAAATAATTTGTAAAAATTTGATTTCTGTAGACTTTATTTTATAAATTGAAGAACTTTGTACAAATCTATTTTAATTTTAGTGAATAAATTTGTAATGAGAATGTGTATATAAACAAAGCCACATAGTGATGGGTTCCTTGGCTACGAAACATTAAAATAATATTAAAAACAGTAGGAGAATGCATATGTGCATGCAATCTTTATAGACATTGGGATATTGTCAATAAAGTGTAAGAAATATATGTAATAATACCATTCTGCATTTGATAAAAAATTCCCTTTCTTGATTCATGATATCTACTTGTATTGGTTTGTTATATTTAAACCTTTACCAACGTCTTCCTTGATGGTGCCAAAATTCCCTCCTTTAGTGTACCAAAATTACAAATGTAGCTAAAACCTTATTAACTATTGTCTCCACCAATAAGCTGCATGTATTCATAATTTATAAAGCATGCTAAACGAAATCAAATTGTTCAACAAAATATGTTATCCATTAGGATAAGTGCTTGTATAATATGCCCAATATGGATTTGTTTATGAAGATCATAATATATTATTTTTGGAAAGAAATTAACATGTGTAATGTCAAGCTCATGAAACATTGACGATATCCTCTCCGCATGCACCCAAATGATAATTTTGGAACAAGGTATGGAGATGATGTAGTTTTGGGTGCAGTGGTAGAAATTTATTCACAAGGTTGGGGTTCCATTACAAAATCATTTAAGAGAACTTTTTTTCAGATTCTATGCAATATTATGTAGGTAAAAAGTGGATTCAAAGAAAAAGGTACGTGGCTTCTTTGATAGAATTTTTCATTACAATGTGGTTACTTGAAATGTCATGATTACAAGATGTACATAGAATAATGTTATAAGTGATGTTATAAGACATTTCAAAGAAATACCTTCATAATTTGTGCTTCTATTAACTACAATGATTAATGGATACATATGTAGTATATGTTTGTTGATAAATTTCTTCATTACCAAACATTACTTCTAAGAGAGATATTATGTATAAAGAAACGATTGAAAAATAATCATAAAAATAGTTTGTCACATTATATCTTTGAGAGTATGAATAAGAGGTTTAAAGGAATATGTACAATATATAAGAATACCCATATAAATTTTAGTAGGTTGTGGTGCCCCAATATCAAGAGTGATAATTCTTATGAAGCCAAATGTGTAGACATATGAGTATGATAAATGATGGTATTCAAATAATGTCAAAATTGAGATTTGAAAAGGAAGATTAAGAGCAATCAAAGGTTCATTATATACTTCATAATATGTGGTTTCCTTAGCTATTGTTTTCTTGTCATATCTTACTACATGTGTCATTACATCAATCAAGTAAGGATGTAACTGTTGTCGCCAAATCATTACACCCTCCGAATGGCCAGGATGTGAAAAGGACGTTCAGTGTGATTGGGACACATGGGATCACCTCTCAAGCTGTGGGACTTGGGCTCGAAGTGAACCTCTAGAGAAGGATGGCTTCCTCTTCCTAAACTAAGTTTTGTACTACTCCTAGTGTAACAACAATGATTATCTAATCCTATGTTAACATCTTCATGGGGTTTTAGGGAAAGAGATTTATAGAAATGAAACTATACTAGAGATGGTGATGCACCAAATAAAGGGTGTTTCCATACTCAGGAAGGGTTAATTTGAAGAGTGTGTGTGCACCACAAGTCAACTTCACCTACTGCAACTTAGGGAGGGTACATGATACCACAAACTAAGAGACATGCGTTCTATTTGTTAAACCTTATTAGACTAAGAAATATACTAGTTTCCCAGTGAAGAAGGATGAACTCAAGAAGGGTGAATAGACACCACAACTCAACTGCATGCAATACTCCACCACTCGATAAGCACATAAATCCAAGAACATGCAATATAAACTTAAACTTGCACAGTGTACCTACAAGTACGAGAAAGGCACAAAGAAGCATAGAAGGATGAAAGGACCGAGATTACTCACAAAACACACACTTTTATTACTTCAATAACATGCACAATGTATCATACATTCAAAATAGGCAATAGTTGCCATTACAGTCTTAAAGAGGAGGCTTGAAAGTTATCTCAACACACAAGAACAACTTGCAGAAGAGAGAGGACTCTTGAAAAGTATACACTCGCCTGAAATATCTAATTATCCAACTTGTCTGAATTGTTGGAACCCCTCGAAATGAGCTTCCAACTTACATTTATAGAAGAATATGTGAGAAAGAAGAGGAAAGGTCATAATTACATTCCTAAATTGAAGGCCCATGATGTATTTATTACAGTTAGTTGAATCACTTGAGAAGGTTCCATCATGGGTCATTAATTGCCTGATGACCTAGTCTTCTCAATTAATTAAAAGAATATTTAAATAATAATAATAAATATTATTATTAAAATATTTTAATATAAATATTAAATTAATTAACATAATGTCGGGACCCCCCGTTGACCCATTTGACTTGAAGAGGATGGGGGTCCATGTGAATATGTCAAAACAATCCCAACTCAATGGTTGGATTGCCGAGCCAACTCTCCGAGTTGGACATGAGCTCCACCGTCCTTCTATTCACCGCCGCACCGAGTTGAGAACCAAGTTCCATTCAACAAAATCCTTTTCCAACTTGCTACTCAAATTGAGCGTGACCCATGACTCCTTCGAACAACGTTGATCGAGCTCTTATAGCTTAGAATTCTACCTTCTTGGGTCTGGCTCCTTGAGCTCCTAGCCTAGCTTAATGGACACGTTAATATATCAACTCATTGAGCTTTCTTCAGAGCTCAATTGGACTATATTTTCTTTGTACTCACAATGACTCGGCGATGCTGAATCAATGATCGCTAACCCACTAAAACGCGTTAAATGCCAATCCTCTTGCTTAATCTATTGAGCTCCAATGTGCGAGTTCACTGCCAAACTTCAACATAGCTCCATAATGACGTCCCACTTGAAATGAATCTTTTTTATTCTAGCTTGGATTTTTAATACGTGAATGCTTCACCAAAAAGAACCTCATAGCTGACTCGCATGTTCTTTGCTGAGTTGTTTTCTTGTCAATCCCTGAATGAGCTTTCCCTTGCACTCATCTCATAATGTGCATCGTGTCTCAGCTTATGCAAAGTTCACCATCATCAGGCATGTATTTCATTTGAGACTCTTTTAAATTTTCACTTGTTACCAATCATACCATGTTGATCCATACCCACTTTTGAAATGACTGTACTCAACCTACCTTATAGCCCATCGATTCTAAGAAAAGTCTCGTCGCTTGTGCACCGAATGCTCAGCCGAGGAAGGTTTGAACAATGCCAGTGAAAAGATATATACCGTATTCACTAACTCTTTGAGCTTCATTATTTGAATACCCTGGCCCGACATTCTTGTTGCCTCTGTAACGATGGAAATCAATATCCTTTTATGAGCTCTGAGTGAAACTTCACCGTATGCGTGCTCTTATTAGTCGAGATACCTTATTCACATGACCTATGCAACATATTTACCACAAACTCAAAGCCATATGATATCACAGATCTTATACACCCCTTGGTCTATAGAGCTTGATCTAAAATGAGCCTATAGTGTAGATATCATTTAAACTTGAAACAACTCAATCGAGCCCTTTCTTGAACCACTCGATGCTACACACTTATGTTGGATCGTATGATCTCCTCCTCTCGTGTGCATAGACTCATCATGAGATCGTATTCAAATTGGTTGCTTGTTGGCTTACTTACTGAGCTCCTTGCAATCTTTGATGCATCAATCTCCATATGGCTAGCTTCTACATGAGATCGAACCATCGAGGCATTTACTTTGGCATTCATTCTAAACGACTAAGCTCACTCAATGATTCCTATTTAGCAACAATACATCCTCACGGTCCCTTTCAATTATGCTTTGATATATGTCCATACCCTGTTCCAAAGCTCTTATTGTGGCACAGGCTAGAAGTAAGCTGACAAAGGTGAACTGATCAGGTCGGACATCTATTTATTGCATTTGGTGAAACAGTGTCAATGCCTCGTGAGGAAACCCGTGTCTTCTGTAAGCTGTAATTATGGTATTCCACGAGAAGACGTCTCTTTCCGTCATGTCATCAAACATGTTACGAGCATCCGCCAAACTCCTTGTGAAAGTGTATTCCTGGAAATGTAGGTCTGCAATAGTTGAAGATTTGTAGATAGGTTTATAGGGGTGTTGTGTATGGTAAGTAGAATGTGTAGAGCCTCCTTTAAATGACCTTCTGTACATAACGCTGTGAGATTGGGATTGAAAGTGGATGTCATTGGCACTGGTATTGCATTGAAGCATGGGAAATGTCAATTTAATCGTGCCACTATGACAATGAACCACTGTAAGCATCCTCAGAAGTGGTAACATGACCGAGTTTTGAACCTTTCACCTGCTTGTTATTCACCTGCACATTGAATGGGTCTTCATTACATTGATCTTCCCCAACCAATTTGCCTATTTACTCGGTCCTTGACTGAGCTTTACTTGTTGAGTCCTTAAGCATGCACTGGATGGCTTAACCGATAATCTGGCTATCTTCACGAGCACGTTCTCATTTACCACTCCAACGTGTTTTGACTCACCTGGTATTCCAGAAATAAACTCGAATTATTCTCTATGTGGAAACCTCGCGACGACTTGTCATTGCAAAGTTTCCACCATGGAAATTGGGATGAATTTATCCCATATGTGGAAAGACCAACTTGGCCTGCCATCATCAAATTTCTGACCTTGGAAATATAGTGAAATGTTTCCCATGTGCGGGATTACCTGCTCGGTTTACCATCATCATGCTCCTGATTTTTTGGCAGTAGACTCAATATTTTCCCACGCTCGGATTTTTTTTGATGGTTTGACATCACGTCATTTCCCTTGGCAATGCTCACCTTATTTCCACGTATGGGATTAGAGTCGGGGTTTCGGCATTATTTGGCCATATTTTGTTGTGGACAGATGGCCACTGATTTCCACTTTTCCACTCAGTGTGAGGAAACATCATTCTCTCGGTGCAAACATTTCAGCTGTAGCTTGTAAGGTGTGATAATTCCAACAGAAACCTTTATGCCTACCAACTTAGTGACTCATTGAAGATGCTCATATAATTGCAAAGAAAATTGTGCTTCATGAATATTCTGATATGAAACCGATCCACCTATATGAGATTCAATTCCATGAGTTACATCGTAAAACTAGTAAGGTCTCGATAGAGAATCTCTGTGATAAATTTCATCAGGTCTCCTGGTAACACTCTCATTGTCACTTAATCAATTTTGATAAAAAAATATCTTGAAGGAAAATCTCGAAGTTGAGGATGCATTCGATACTGAATAGATAACAACATAGTTGGACAACTTGCTTGTTGGAAGCGCTAAAAAAGGCTTCTACTATAGTGCAAGATCCCTGTTGCCTGTGCACCAAATGCTAGGCCGAGGAAGGTCTGAACACCGTTATAGTTCATAGCTCTTTTTAAGATGTTGATTTGACTCAATTTTACATTAGTATTCTATGATGCTTATAATATCTTCCTGGGTCGATAGAATTCCTTCCATTACGTAATTACAAACCCGAGATTCAATGATGTTGAACCTCCCATATCTGCATAATCTCATATCATCTCGGTCAAACAAGACAATTCTCCCAAGTGGTTAGTCAAGCACTGTCTAATGGATTAGACCTAGCCTCATGTTAACTTAGGCCTAGTTTTGCATCGATCTATACTGAGATCCTTATAGAGTTACTTTCATTTGTCAATTTTCAACTAGCTATATTTTGTATTAACAAGATCTCATCAAGCTCTTACAACTAAGAGACTCTACCGAGATGATTTCTGAGATGACTATCAATTTGACACTAGGTTCTCTATCAACTCAACCCCGAACTCTTCACTGAGTTGAGATCAACTGGGTGCCTTTCGATGCTAGGTGATCTCTCATATGCAATTTAAGAATTATTTTTAATTATTGTATCTCGATAATGACCAGAGGTGGGTTCCTGGGATTATTATTTCATTTTGAATGTGATAGGGCCCCGTTGTCCAATCTTGCCATGTGTGCAAAATTGGATAACAGTAACCTAAGGTATTATCTCAATTCAATTCTATCACTCTCATTGAAGTGAGAAGAATATATATAATAGATCCATTAATTTACTAGCATTTGAAGAGTTGTGTGCATAAATAGTAACCATATTTTTATTTTCAACATTTTCTTCTACATTATCATTATTCACATTTACATCAATACACTACGAAGAATGCATATCATTAATAATCAAAATTTTATTTTGTAACACATACACGACATTGAGTCAATTCAATATTAATATGATTAAAAATAACATCGTTCAACCTAATAGTTCACCTAATAGTTGCAACTAACCTAACTTTCTTAGATGGCATAAGATGCGCGTTTGAAAAAACTAAGAAATCTAGAGCTAATGATACAAGAAAATAATTTTTTTAATGCAATATAAATAAATCACAACTCATTCCAAAAATATGACCCTACAAGATAAAACATTAAACCCTTAAAATTGGAGGATGGAACATTTACTTGTGGTAGTTGTTTAATCAATATAAAAAATTACAAAAATGTTTTAATTATTTCATACCTAAAGGAAAAACAACTAACACTAATATGTATAATTAGATCATGAATATAGATTACTAAAAACAATAATATGAATTTGAATCATAACAATTTGGGAGTTCTAAATAGAGAAAATGAATCTCGAGAGATTCTAGAGCATGAGTAAAAGATTACATCACTTGATTCTTCTTAAAGCATAATGTTAGGAATTAGTTTTCACATGCGTGTTTAGGTTGGAATTATTAGTGTGTGTAATAAAGTAGAGTTATGTAAGCTAATATAAAGTTGTTGAGAAATAACTTAATATTATATTAAATTGTAAGTGTGTATGTATGTGCAAACATATTAATATAAGTGAGCTGTAAACATGACTCACATAGAGATTAAGGAGTGAATATAGGAGGGAGAGAATTAATATGGTTTAAAAACTCTCAAGATATGGGGTAAAACCCACATTTGGTATCAAAGAAGGTTGTCTGTGAGACATCTCTTACCTTCATCCACCCATTATTTGTTTCGTTAGGTAGACTAAGGGAATGGGTTAACATATATCATGGACCTCACAATGACCCCGTTACCTTTTTTTGTGCTTATCCACTTGTTATAATACCAAAATATGAAAACAATAACTAAAAGATGATTTAATTTAATTGGAATTAATTAAATCTAAGTATTCTAGAGTAATTATTGAAATAAATAATGTATAAATGCTAAGATACAATATGACACGAGAAAAATAACATGTTAAGTATGTAACCCTAAGCAAGAAGGAGAGATAAGAGGACTTAGCTGATTTCTAAATGGATAGGAAGTGATCTAGTCAGGTACGAGTGTTGAATAGACTACAAACAATGTCATAAATGCTCATTGTAAAATATGGAACCTGAGAATAATGCCAGATAGGGGTATCAAGTGCAAGACAAGGACGCCTAGGTACTGGTGACTATGTAGGAGCTCAGGATCTAGTTTCTTATGTGTCGTTAGGGTTTCACAGTTTCTCTCTATTGATCACCTAATGTTCACACTACGATTACCGATGCTACATATAACTTGCAAAATTTAATTTCACCTACACAAACCCACAGATCACATGAAACCTAAAAAGGAAAATGCAGAATGGGGAGTTAGAATGACCCCATTGGTTACCCCGAGAGTGAACTTACGATAGAGCACTACACTACATCTCAGACTCCATGTAGTTATTTTGTGTGTGAGAGAGAATGATGCCCTAGGAGGCCCTTGTGCAAGTTTCACTTGATATCAAGCTGTAGCTAGAATATAGCAATGTAGTAGTATGTGTGTATGGAATAAAATAGACTTCCCCATCCTATGTTGTGTATGAAAAGTTGATGCAACCCTTTTCACTTGAATGGATGCTAGATGAATTCCTTTGGTGTTCTTTAGTTCCTTTGGAATGTAATCTTAGGTGATGATAGTAATGTTTAGTATTTGGTCCCTGATTTTGAACACATAACTATGTATTTATATGATTCACTTGTTTGGATTTTGTAATTGAAAATTGGAAGGCCAACCCATAAGTGAAAAATATGCCCAAAAGATAATTTTTGAGACCCAAAAGGAGTATGTAAGATAAGAAAGGTTTAGGGACACCCAAGAGGAACAAGAGCACCTGGGCGCTAGTGTCTGAAGCCATGAAATATTAACAAGTAAAATTTTGACCGGGATGTAGGGTGTGTAAGACCAAATAGAAAACAAGAGACAAAGAAAAGAGTCCAAAGATAGTTTTCAACCAATAGTTTTATTGCTTAGGAATCATGTAAATGCTAGGATGCTTTTAGGACCTAGAAATTTATCCAAGTGCGTGATTTTGTGTCTATATTTTCCCCCACTTTATGTTGTTGAGTGAATACTCGATAACATAAAGTAGATAAGAGATACGTACCTTATGATCATGTTATCCATTTTTACCACATTGGTAAAAATGGACAACTGGAGATAATGTGACATAGACAATTGATAGGGTTTTCAAGGTTGAATATGGAGTTTCCACATAAATTTCCATGATTTTGGAGCACTTGAATTGATTTTGGGAATTTTGGGATCATTTGGTGCATTTTTTCCTCTTTTAGGTTTGAAAAGGTGCGCAACTTGACCAAATTTGGAAAAAAAATTAGAAAATGGTGAAATTTGGTTTTTTGAGGGCTTCATTCCATTTTCCTAACTCTATAATCCATGAAAATTTTAAGGAGTTAGTGAATAAATTGGGGAAAACTGCAAAATCCAAGCAAAACTGGAAAAGCCGCGTAAAACTGGAAAAGATGCAGAAAACTGCAAATGCCGTGTAAAACTACAAAAGCCATACAAAACTACATAATCCATACAAAACTAGAAAATCCGTGCAAAACTACAAAAGCCACACAAAAATGGAAAATCCACACAAAACCGGAAAATTCGTGCAACAAAGGAAAACGACAGTTTTTTGTGCAAACTTAAAATGGCTATAACTTTTGACATGTTGCTCTATTTTTTACAAAAAACCTTATATCATTGGAAACTTATCGACATCCTCTATGCAATGGAAAATGTATTTCTAAATTTTAATGAATGTAGGTGGGTGAAAAAGAGGGAAACATCTCCAACACGAAAAATTACATTTCTAAGCAGCCTAACAACCATAATCAATGAAGTATGACACCCATTGCTTCTTCGAAAAACTAGAGTACATTGGGGGATGGGTTTTAAGAGGATCCCATTCCTTTTTTAGAGCATTCAATGGAATTTTTTGGTGGGTTGAAATAGAAATACGAGTTTTACTCTTTCTCTCTTCTCTCATTCCCTTTTATATATTGTAAAAACTTCTCATTTTAAGGAAAATATTTTGGGACTTAGGGAAACTCTTGCAAAATTGTTTCTCATTTTCATTGAGTTGTAATCCTTCACATGGGCCTGTAGAATGTATATGTTCCTCTATTTCATAAATGTAATGGATTGTGTAACTTTTATGAAGTAATAAAATTGGTGTTTGTAGTGTTCTCTCAACCCTTGCATTTGTTTTCTTGTCTTCCCTTGCCTCTCTATTTTTCTATTCTATTATGTGCATTTTTCTCTCATTTGCAGGTTTGTGTTACTATGTTTCATGGAGATTTGGTGGTGAATGCATATCTTGAGTTTGTGTGAAAGCTATCCTGGCCTCTCTCAACTGTATTTCCCTTCAATTTTCTCTCTCAACAGTGTATTTCACCCCCTTTACTTGGTGCTATCACCTCCTTAGTGTAGAATTTTCTCATTTTCATGCATCCCCTCTCTCCCTGGTCCCTTGGAATCATAGGATAGGATTAGATAAGTGTATTTCTAGCATTTAGGCATAGTTGTAGCATTATTTTAGGAAAAGGAACCAACCTTCTCTACAAAATTATCTCAAATTACAAAGTCTCATACCTTGAGATAATACCATGTTTCCCAATTAAACTCGTAGCTCATGCATGCACACATGATAAATCATAGGGTGCTTTATTTTGGAGATAATAGTTATGGCACACTCGGTGAGATAGAAATAAGTCAATATTTCAATTTTTATCATGATTAGACATGTCTTAGTAAAATCCTATTCTTTGGAGGCTCTACATCAACACATCTGACGACTCCCAGAATCAAAATTCACTGGTTTTAGCAACCCAAGTATTTAAAATTCATGAGAATGATCCAAACACGGTCTAGAACATGAGAAGAAGGGATATTTGAATATTTTCAGGTATCTCCAGGTAGAGGAAAAAGAGGAAGAAAAATTTAGAGATCTCCATCTCCACCAAACAAAAATCTTTCAACACCTCCACTTGGTAGGCTATTTTTACAATCTACTAGAGTTTTTAAACCAATCAGCATGCTTGCTCAACCACCACCAAATTCATTTGTTAATTTCACTGGAAGCACTCCACTTTCCCTTAATGTACAAAATCCAATTGAAGTGGCAACATTAAAAAGCATTCCATATTTTACTTGAGAGAATCACACTACTTTGGTTGATCATATCCAAGACATTACAAATGTATGTGCAATCTATGAAATTGTTCAAATGGATGTAGATGTGAGACTCCTAGCTTCATCATTCAAAGGGAAGGATTTGCAGTGGTTCAAAAGCTTAACTACAAGATCAATTCAAAACTAGATGCATTATGCTCAGCTCTTTGTAATTAGTTCAGAGAAAGGGTGGATAACTTATCATTGCTAAAGAAATTGATTACTATTAAGAGAGCTCCAAATGAACTCATGGTGGACTTCAACTTCAGATTTCAAAGAACATGGGACAAAATTCCATCTCCCATGAGACCAACTGCTGAAGGTGCATTTCTTTATTTTTTAAAAGCTCTTAATTCTGATATAGTTGTAATGGTGCAATCTATTGGAGGAATAACTTTTCCAGGGGCCTATACCTTAGCAATTGGAGCTGAAAATTGTTTAATCTAAAATGGGAAATTTTTTTTTGATGGCTTCATTACATTTTTATGACTCTATAATCCAAGAAAATTCTAAGGAGTTAGTGAAAAAATGGGGAAAACTACAAAAGCCATGAAAAACTAGAAAAGCTGTAAAAAATTGGAAAAACCTCGTAAAACTGAAAAATTCGCTCAAAACTGGAAAAGCCTCGTAAAACTACAAAAGCCGCACAACAAAGGAAAATGACAATTTTTTTTGCGCAAACTTAAAATGGCCATAAATTTTGACCCGTTTCTCTGTCTTTTACAAGCCTTATATTGTTGGAAAGGTATCGACGTCCTCTACGTAATGAAAAATATATTTTTGAATTTTAACGAAGGTATGTGGGAAAAAATAGGGAAACATATCCAGCATGAAAAAGTACATTTCCAGGCAGCCCAACAACCACAATTAATGAATTATGGTGCCCATTTCTTCTTCTAGAAGCTAGAGTACATTGGGGGATGTTTTTTCAGAGGTGCCCATGCCTTTTTTAGAGCATTCAATGGAGTTTTTTGGTGGGTGGGAAAATAAATTTTTGTTTCAATCTTTCTCTCTTCTCTCATTCACTTTTATATATTGTAAAAACTTGTCATTTTAAGGAAGATATTATAGGACTTGGGGAAACTCTTGAAAAATTGTTTCTCATTTCCATTGAGTTGTAAGCCTTCACATGGACATGTAGAATGTATATGTTCCTTTATTTCATAGATGTAATGGACTGTGTAACTTTTATGAAGCAATAAAATTGGTGTTTGTAGTGTTCTCTCAACCCTTGCATTTGTTTTCTTGTCTTCCCTTTCCTCTCTATTGTTCTATTCTATTATGGGTATTTTTCTCTCATTTGCAGGTTTGTGTTGTTATGTTTCATGGATATTTGGTGGTGAATGCATATCTTGAGTTTTTGTCAAAGCTATCTTGGCCTATCTCAATTGTATTTCCCTTCAATTTTCTATCTCAGCAAGGTATTTCACCCCCTTTAATTGGTACTATCACCTCCTTAGTGTAGGATCTTCTCATTTTCAATAGCATCCCCTCTCTCCCTTCTCCCTTGGAATCATAAGATAGGATTAGATAAGTGTATTTCCAACATTCAGGAGTAGTTAAAGCATTAGTTTAGAAAGAGGAACCAACCTTCTTTGGATAATTATCTCAAATTGCAAGGTCCCACACCTTGAGATAATTCCATGTTTACTAATAACACTGGTAGCTTATGCACGCACACATGATAAATCATAGGGTGATGTAATTTGGTGATAACATATCCTATAGATAGTGCGGTGAACAATGTATGTTGAGCGGACAAGTGAAGTGTGTAATGATTGCAAAGTGAAGTGTGGAGAATAGGAAAGCAAATGACCCTAGGGGTGAAGCATATGCATTTTTTGTACCTATTTGTGTGCTTATATTTGTTGTTATAGGATGCTTCTTGTTACGTATTAAAGAAATACCAATAAAAGAAAAGCAGAAGAGTAGTAAAATTTTTATATATGAAAAACTTGATCAAAGTATGCAAAGGGGTGTAACAGTAGTAGTAAAGGAAAGTGTGCACATGATGTAAAAGAGTGTAAAGGATAGAAATGTGTCATAAAATACTGTGAAGAGTGAGTTTTTTGGGAGATCTCATGCCAATATAAAGTTATTTGGGAAATCTCACATAAAGTGTGAGTTTCTCGGGTGATCTCACACCAAAGAGCAAATTTCGGGGAGAGATTTCTAGTTTTACTATCCTTATATGACTCTACCCATTAAGCACCACTATAGATGGTGTGTCCTGATTTGTTCTGATTGTCTCAATTTTTTCTAGATTAGTTTCAATTTTTTCTTATTTGTTCTAAATTATTATATTTGATAAATGCTCTGAAGACTATTATAGACTATGTTGTACTAAGAAAATTAATTAATCTACCCCCAGTACATTAGTGCCTAGGGGAGGATAAGGGTGCCCAGGCGCTAGTGTCTAATTCTAGGCACTAATTTCTATACTGTGTGTTGGACCAAAGTCAGATTTTGAGCCATTTTTTGATTGTGTTCCTATGTCGTTTCTGTACTGTATAGATTCTTAATTATAGCTTTGAGCTTCTATAGGGGTGATTTCTTCACCCAATGTATGCCCCCATCGTTTGGGTTGCATGCGGTGATAATAGGATAATGCATCCCAAAGGAGAGAACTTGATGTTGTGTTGAATTGGATACCTACATGGGGTATGTGATGTGCATGGTAGAAACCAAGGAACAAAAAAACAAAATGGTTAGTAACATGTGTTAGTAGTCAAAGCTATCATGTAAGAGAAGATAATGTAACAAGTAAGTGTGCATATAAGATAGACCGCAAAAATCAAATTTCCAACATGGGACATTGCTCACAATGTCACAAGGAAGAGACCAAAAGAATAAAATAAGCATATAAGACATAGGTCAAATCCTTCAAAACATAACATACAATAGTAAAAAATGTCATGCAAAGTGTATCAGATAACCATGGTGGCATATAGTCATGCAATAAAAATTATATACATGAAACACTCGTTATCATGTTAGAAAGATAAATAACATGTTAGAGTGTATGAATTAGTGAAATGTAAAGTAATTTTAATGATATGTAATAATAGAACATGTGTAGTATGTGATAGTAGAGAAGTACATATCCCCAGGAGCCTCGGCAGGACTGGTAAAAGTTACAGTGCCAAACATCATTGCACCGTGCAAAAAAATGTAAGATATCTTCATTCACCACAAAAGATAAATTGAACATACATGTGTATATATAGAATGATAATGACATATTAAGAATCCGTCTAGCATGGAAAACAAAGTGTAACATTTAAATAGAATAAGCTAGCAAGAGTAAATGCAACCAAGATATGAAAATGATGTGGATGAGTGTGATGGTGTAGTATGCAAAATGTGAAGATGATAGGACCAGTGTGCCCTCCAATGGATGTGTATGATATGAAGTTCATTTATTAGAAAACTCAACAGTCAAGAATGAACCATAGAACAATATTGTGTCATTGGGTAATGTGCATGTTGTGTGAATAGATTCTAGAAAGATGTACCATGAAGCACAAAGAGTGAGATGTGTAGATGATTTGAGGTTCATTTCAGAATTAGACCCTCAACAGTCAAGTATGAACCATGGAATTAGAGTGCGTCATATGGTAATATCAATACCATGTGTGTATCAAAGGGTTTGAAAGTGCGTAGAAATATGAGACATGAAGAATGGAGTGTTAAGTATGATGGTAGATACTAAAGACAACTTATAGGAATGGAAGGAGGGAAAAATTGTGATGCCCATGAGTGTCTGATGTAGAGAAGGATAAAGTAAAATCATCTAGAGGATGATCAATGTAAAGGTAGTAATCGATAGGATTTGGATTAGAGAATTAATAGGCAATAGTTTGGGGTTGGTCATATAAATATCCTGTACGACATAAATTTTACATGCCCATAGCATATTCTTCATCAGTAAAAGGAGGTTGAGGTCAATCACGTGCATACCAACAAGTTATATTTTGAGTATAACCCAAGAATGAGTCATTGCAAATATAGATGTGGCCAAAAGGAATGTGAAATGCGATATCAGTGTGATGGATATCCAGTGTGCCACTAATGTAATCAATCCAAGATTGTCCAAGTATGAGTGGAGAGGAATGAGGAGTGCATACAAGGAAGACCGATAAATGGAAGACGTGGAGGCCTTAGGAAGTAGTAACAAATATACATACATGATATAGGTGAGGAGAGTGAGGGAGGGGGAGGAGATTGACATGTGTGAATCATATACATGTTAATCCATCATGTGTGCAAACAGTTTCAGAGCAAGTAGGGTCGAATGAAATATGAGGCCAATAAGAGTTACAAATAAAGAGAGTGCATGTGAAGGGATCAAGGCGTGGCACATAATTATTTTGGGGATATGCAGTAGGTGGTAGAAGGTATAATGTGTCTATAGCCCCTTGAAAATGTATCATGGCATTAGTGGAAGGACGCGACTTTTTGAATTGGTATTCACGAGGAAAAATTACGAAAAAAGTATCCTAGAAGTAGGATTCATCTATTTCAAGTGGAGTAAAGTTAATATTACACAATGTGTCATCATTAATCTTTGCGACATCAGCCTCATCATTGGAATCATCATTGCTAGTTTTATCTTGTTCAATGGCATGATCAATAATATTAGTAGGGATGGAGTAAGATGTCAAATTGATATGAGCCATGATAGGTGGAGAAGTAGTAGCCATAGAGGTAAACATGGTGGGTGATAAGATATCAGTAGTATGATTAGGAATGGACGAAATTCATGTAGAGATAGTAGAGGGAGTAGGAACACTAGATTGACCAACATCCTATTTAATAATATTGTGATATGGAATAGGTTGTGATGGAGGAATCGGTATAGCAGTGACAAGATCTATACGATAAAACTTGAAGGGTTCAAAGTCAACAAAAATGGTATGTTCATATCCATCATGTAGGAATTTAATGCAACTATGAACTATGGAGGGAACAACATGCATTACATGAAAAATTGAACTGGAATGAGGCATCAATAACAAAGAATAATATAGGAACAAGTTTAGGCCCAACCGGTACAAGGAAGGTGATAGTGCCCATGCATGTGCAAATAGTGGAATCATAGGAATGAATGACTTGAGGTGATTTATTTATTAGATCATTAGAAATGACCATTTTCCTGAGGAGTGATATAACACATATATTTATGGAAGATCCATTATCAACGAGTACACTCTTAATATAGATGGAACCAATAGTAGCGGTGATGAGAAAAGGTGCAAAGGGATTGTCTACAAAAATGGGAGGGATACCCTCATCACTAAAAGATATAGCATGTGGTGTATTTTTGAGGGATTGAATGAGGTGAGTAAAGGAAACAAATGAATTATTTATTTCAATTTGGATGGAATGAAGGGAGGCCACTAATGTATGACAAAAATATGGTGCACTATGTAAGAGATCATAAAGAGAGATTTTGGACGGTGTATTCTTAGGATTCTCAATAATGTCATAACCCTTAGAGGTGGTGGTAGGTACTATAGGAGTAAAACGTGGTGGGAAAAATATGGGTGGGGATATAGGAGGATGATTGTGACGAGTGGTGGCAACATTGATGGTGGGATTAGATATTGGCATGATGAAGTGAGGAGGATTTTAAGTACGGACTTGCATAAACTCAAAAGTGGTGGTAACTATGTCAGAAACCTTAGTGGGAGAAAAATACGGATAAGAAGAGTGATCCATGAATTTGGAAGAAGGAGATAGATTTTTATTAATTCTCATAAGGTAGGGTTTGAGCGATGGGGTTCACCAAATGATTTAATTTAATTGGAATTAATTAAATTTAAGTATTGCAGAGTAACTATTTAAATAAATAATGTATAAATGCTCAGATACAATATGACACAAGTAAAATATCATGTAAAGTATGTAACCCTAAGCAAGAAAGAGAGGTAAGAGGAATTAGCTAATTTCTGAATGGACAGGAGGTGAGATGGGCAGGTGCGAGTGCTGAACAGAATGTAAATAACATCATAAATTATCAATTTTAAATCTATAACCTAAGAATAATGTTGGATAGGGGCACCTAGTGCTGGACAAGGGCACTTAAGCAATGGTGATTGTACAAGAGCTCAAGATCTAGTTTCTCCTGTGTCACTAGGATTTCAAAGTTTCTCTCTCTGTATTACCTGATGTTTTCACTATGATCTCTGATGATACTTGTAACCTACAGAAGATAAGTTCACCTGCACAAGCCCACAAACTGCATCAAACCTAAAATGGAAAATGTAGAGTGGGAAGTCAGACTGACCCCGACGGTCACCCCGAGAGTGAACTTACAACCAAACATTACGCTACATTTTAGAATCTATGATTTGTGTGTGTGTGTCTGTGTGTGTGTGTGTGTGTTTAATAATGATGCCATAGGAGGCCCTTGTGCAAGTTGCACTCGGATAATGTGGTTAAGTTTACAAGCATATAAAACACGGAGTCGGATGTGTGGATGGAA